>OMLP01045774.1:0-10952 GCA_900302685.1 Spondyliosoma cantharus
CACACATACCTTTATTGTATTATGAATTGTAGATCAATCGACATAAGTGGGTCATGATGACAGAGGATTAGACTAATGCAGATAAACTTTGATCTCAACATCACACACACACACACACACACATACACACACACACACACACACACACACACACACACGTTCCTCCCCAAGTGTCTTCCTTTCTCTCAGTGTCGCTCATTAGCAAGAATCAATCTGCAGCTCTGCGCCAGTGCCAGAGCACTTGTGTACACACAGTGCTAATAAGGGCCTGAGGGATAGACACGCATACGCTGTCACACACACACACACACACACACACATATTTAGGAACACCTTTCCTGATCCACCAGCTTGTCAGACCGGGGGGAACCTGGCTGGGACACTGGACCCTGCCAGTGATAGAGAGAGGTAGAGAAATATAGAGGTAGGGCGAGAGGGTGAATGTGTACTAGAGTCCTCAGCACATTTTTATGTCCTTATATGGTTGTAAACCATGCGGGGGAGGGAGGGGCCGTTGTCTCACTGTCAGTTTGACATGTGACCTGGAAACAGGAAGTGTTGTGGTGCAGCAGCAGAAGAGAAGTGAGGAAGGGGGAAAATGACTGTTCAGATGCGCTGCAGACTGAGAGAAGCATTGAACCGCGTCACTCCACCCTCCAAACCAATGACACAGTAACATTACACCCTCTGTTGGCCACTTGGCAGACATGTATTCACTGTTTACACTGTGGATTTGCAGCGCTAGGGTGAACTCAAACTTCAGCAAACTAAAAAATTAGTCAGAAAAAAACATCTTTGTAAGTAGGAACGCTGAGAATTGTCAAAATAAAATAAAAAATTATATAATAAACAAATGTAATGTGGTGTTTCAGATTTTCGAAAGTGGGTAAAACTGATTCATCATGTTAACCTGTATCCTTTCTGTGTGCAGGTACGCATAGCAGCTAACTTTGTCATCCATGCCCCGCCAGGAGAGTTCAACGAAGTCTTCAATGGTGAGTACTCTGTCTTCTTTGGTAGACTCTGTTGTTATTACCCCTCCTCTTCTTCCCTTCATCACCTGTTACCTCTCTACTGTCAGTTATCAACCAGCAAAGTGCTTGGAAGAAGCTAATGCCTTAGCCAAATTACAAAAGTTGTCATCTCTGATGTTCACACAGTTTTCTGTCTTCTAATCTGGAGTCTTGCAGTCGTTGTGCTTTGCACACCTCATCACTGATCAGTGACAGGGGATCTCACATTACAATGAACAGACTTGATGTGACACAGGAATGACATTGTCCAAACAGTCCAGGTTTTTTGTGCTCTGATATGCATTGAAACAAACAAGGAAAATGTAATAAAAGAATATTTGTTAGAGAATGGATGAGGTGGATGTGTGGAAAGCAAGGGTTACATTCGGCATTGAAAACATGAACTCATCTGCTCTTATTGTGGTTCAGCACCATTACAAATACTGAAAAGTTTATGTTTTCTGATAGAAACCATACGTAATTACTCTGCACGCTCCATACAAATAGATGTATGATAAGACTGGATTGCGTGGATGACAGCAGAGGAGAGAAGAAGAACGGAGAAGAGTGTCAGCTTTCATTGACTGAAGTTCAATCATGGCCCCCTGATTCGTCTGCAACTCAGCAGTCATTGGTGACACACTGGAGAGCTGTCTCCTGAGCACAGGAGTGCGCACTGATCTGCCTTTGATCTCAAGCTTTTGGCAATGTCCAAATACAATCAGCCATTGGAAGATCAGTGTTAAAATCCTCTAGTGAGAACTTGGCATAAGCAGTGAGCCGTCAGCTTCCTTCTCATCTCTTTTGAGGGTTGCACTTGGCATAGTACCGATCAAATGAACATCAGAATTATCAAGAGGAGTTTAGTTGGGTGGCATTAGAGGATGTGGGTGCAAATCCAAATGTAAAACAATTTGTAGAAAGGCTAGTAAAGATTGATTTTGTGCAATTACATTTCTGAAAAACATGAAAGTTGAATCATGCACACAAATATAGTGTATACTCCGCAAGCCTCCCTTTTGTGTTGTAGTGTTCGACCTGTCAAAACCCTAAAACACTATTATGTTTTAGACAATAGTTTTCGGTGATAAATCAAATGTCAACAGAGCAAACAGCCTGACAGTAGTGCAGCAAATGTAATCGTGGAATAGACGGTTTACTTGTCAAACATAGCTATAACTAATTATGTTGATAGTGGCTGCATTCCATTTCAGTTCCTGTGCCAGGAACCTAATATCATGCATACCAACTCATGGCACGGCTCACTGAAACACCTAAATGGGATGAAGCCATTGTTTTTAGTATTACTTACACCAGTGCTTTTCCTGCAATGACAAGCCAAAATCCTTCTCATGAGAGCCCACAGGCTGTGAACATTAAAAAAAATAAAAATAGAAATAAAGTGAGCCATATTTTAAATAATAAGGTACTTGATTATACATGTAAAGCATTAGGTAAACTGGGTAGGTCTTTATCCTTCTGTCTTAGCAATTTCAGTGACCCTCTGCACTTAAACCATAAGTATGTTTTTGTCACTGGAGACGTGTGGAAATAGACATACTGATGGCTGCGTTTTTTTAAGACAAAAGAGGTTATAGGGTGAAGTTGACACATAGTAATCCCACATCTGCCACGTGGAAGCAAATCTCTTCAAATTTCTGAGCTGAAATAAAATAAGGATGAATTGCTACAACTGCTGATTACTGAAAGAATTGGAATTTTACACTGTACTGCAGTATTACAGCACTTATTTCCAATTACTTAAGTGTCTTATTTAGTACTACCTAAGGGTGGTGCCAAAGTCAAAGATTATAAAATCATAAATTTACAAAGTACATGTTTTTTTCCTTCTTAAAATTACTTGTTTGATACAGTTCTATTGTCAAACTGTCTCTAAAAGAATTTTTGCTGTTCATAAAAAGGAGCAGAAATAAAAAAACGTTTCTGTTCGTGTGCTACTAATCACACTGCTGTGGCCAGTCAGAGAGCAAAATGAGGCTATGGCATTTTGGCCAAAGTGTAGCACGCCCTGCAGTGCCAGTGTTGACACCACACTGTTAGAGGAGCGCCCCTTGAGAGAGTGTGTGTATGTGTTTTGGCATCGTTAAAGCTTCGTCCTGCCTCAATAAATGTCGTCACCTCAGAGCAGCGCTGGGGGGCTGTCTGTCTGCCTCTTATCACAACCTGACAGCCACACACACTAAAACACAGTCCCCTCTTGCCACTTTGTCCCCTTTCATCTCTGTGTGATTTTACAGCCTCTTCCACTGAGCTAATTTACCATGTCTGCTTCACTCCTCTCTGGCATAAATGCTGCAAAGACTGACTGCAGGCAGCTCTGTATTTGTGTTGGTGTGTGTGTGTGTGTGTCATGGTGATAATCTGCTGTACCTGTCTTTTTTCCACTCTTCTCTACATTTTCCTCTCTCATTATCGTGCCTTTTTTCCCCTCAGATGTGCGATTGCTGCTCAACAATGACAATCTTCTCAGGGAAGGTGCTGCAAAGTAAGTCAGTTGTATGTCCAGGTTTTTGATGAATATTTTGAATATTCATTAAAGCATGTAAACTATAGAGGGAGAAACATCGGGGTGCTGTTTAGCCTAGTTGGTAGAGCGGGCATCCCATGTACAGAGGCTGTGCCCTCGCTGCAGCGGCACCCAGGTTCCAATCCCGGCCTGGGAACCATTTGCTGCGTGTAACTCCCCCTCGCTCTCATCCTGTTTCCTGTTGTATCTTGAGCCTGTTCTATCAATAAAGCCACATAAAGGCCAAAAAAATACTTTTAAAAAAAAAAAGAAAGAAAGGGAAACATTTATCAACAAACAGACCCACTGTCATTCTGCATATAGCCTTTTTTGTTTTGTTTTTACAAATGTACAAATGTTTTTACTTGCACTCAGTGAAAATGAAAGAGAAAATTAGTCCATGTGGACTTATTATGGATCTAGTATACATTTTTCTTCAGTCAGGTATCCAAACCTGTCGCTACCCCACAGGCCAGACTGGGCCAGGCCGGGCCGGGTTGGGACCAAATCTTTAGAAATTATATCGGGTCTGGATTGATTGCGTATTGACACGGTGCTCTCAAGTTAATTTTAGTTAAAATACATAGTAATAATATGCTTAGTTGGCATTGTTCTTTCAAGCGTAAAAATTAAATTAATATAGTACCAAAATAAGTGATCATTGGTGACGGACCTGCTGTCTGTGTTTGGGCTATTTACAGTATCCTGTTAAGTTCTTTGGTTTGTTAATAACGTGATGTCTTTTTAGCGCAACACAGAGACAATTGGATATTTTCCAGGTAACAAATATTAATGTGAGACTGTGTGACAGGGTAGCAGCTTACGTTGAACTGAGTCAGACGGCTCAATCAGGTACAACGTAAAAAACAGAACGCCTGTAAACTTCAGGTCAGGCTTAGTTAGTGCTGTCTTTGACTCGGGCAGGTTTGGACAGAAAAATGCAGCACTACAGTCTACATGAATTTGTTATTTGCATATATCATGTAGACAGACACTTTCATTCAGAGTTTGGAGTGCATGTAATAACTTTTTCTCTCTCTCTGCAGTGCATTTGCACAGTACAACTTGGACCAGTTTACCCCAGTGAAAGTCGAGGGCTACGAAGAACAGGTGAGTCATGTAAACTGGTGTCTGCAGCTCAGAGGTTAAATGAAATGGTATGACACCATGGGTGTGAATCTGCTGACTTCTCCCGCTTTACCATTACGGCCCTCACTGTCCATCCCATTCAGCAGTCTCGTCTCGGGTGTGTTGCTCACTCATTTCATGTCATTTGTAGGGTAGGGTTAGACTCCCCAATTAAAAATGTTCAATTAATAGTCTTGGCATAGTAGAAGTGTAAAAAAATTACAACTCATCAGAGAAGGCAAAAGTGTGCATATTCCTTAGTCAAGTAGAAGTATAAAATAGGACTGGTAGAAGTCGATTTACTCACTCAACTTTTTGTTTACAACTACTCAAGTAAAAGTAATGAGTACAGGCTCTGAAATGTACCCAGTAAAAACAGATGTTTCTACCAGTCATTTCTGTGCAAAGCTAACTGTGCAAGCTGTGTGAAGCATGTCATATTAATATGATTCAAAGTCTATTAAACTTAAAGGTAGAATCAGTAGGATTTGTGTTATCAATAGGAGTTGATTGAGTCTCATTCCCAGTATTTCAAAAACAGTCATTTTGGGTTGGTAAAGCGTGAAAAATAATAGAAAGTCAAGATTATTACACCATTATCGAAATTGCACAATAGGTCAAGGCTAAAGAGATACTTTCTTACAGAGCAGAATATCATTCAAATATAGCACATTTCTTAGTGTAACATAATGTGCTTTACAAATGATAAAAACCGTGGAAAGAAAAGCCAATAACTAAAAAAAAAAAAAAAAAAAAAAAAAAAAAAAAAAAAAAAAAAAAAAAAAGAAAGATAGCCAGCATCATAATGGGACACTGATGCAGGAAGAGCAACAGGCTTATTCAGTTGTCATTAATATTGCACTAACATGATGGTCTACTGGGCTTTTTCATCAAAGAAGGGAGGTTGGGTTAAAGGATCAAACGTGTTTTGCTTCCACCCAATATACGATCAGAGACATGGGTTAATTTTTATGTCATTGCACTCGCTGAGTTTCTGCGAATGTTGAATATGCTGCTGAATGAATGTGGCTGTGTAATGATTGCAATGTCTTATGTAAAGATGTCATCATGTCCCTCTGTTCCCACATCACGGGTTGAAATTCCCCCGTCTGATACCCAACAGGCTGAGCTGAGTGTTGATGAGGAAGACAGTAGATGGAAAGTTGATGCTGATGTCTGTGTTCCTGTCTTCCTCTGTCATCACCCCCCCTTTTCTTTTGTTTTTCTTTCTCTTCACATCCTTTAAATTAATCTCTTGATATTTCTCTCCCTTTCCACACAAAATCTCCTGCCTTCTGCCATCTGCTCTGTTGTTCCCGTCTTTTCCACTTCTCTCTGTGTTACTGTCTCTGGTGCTCCTTCATGTCCTTGTCTTTTTGTTTTCTTTTACTTTCTGCTCGTCTGTCTTTCATTCTGGCTTGCTCTATTCCACTTCCCATTACCTCTTCCCTTGCCCTTTCACTCTCTTCCGTCTGTCTCACTGTCTCTCCATTCCTCCCAGGTCTTAATCACAGAGCATGGTGACCTTGGGAACGGCCGGGTCCTGGACCCCAAGAACAAGATCTCCTTCAAGTTCGACCACCTGAGGAAGGAGGCCAGCGACCCCCGGCCCCATGATGTTGACGGCTCCCTGGAGGGCTGGAGGAGTGCTGTGGACTCTGCCGTCAGGGCCTACGTCAAGGAGCACTATCCCAATGGAGTCTGCACCGTACGTCATGATCTATCCCATAACCACAAGGATGTACCTTTAGTCACTTTAAGGAACACATTAGGAGCACACTCAATTAGCTATGCAGTTAGCAGTCCATGCTGGAACTTCGAATCACCGGGACAGTATGTGGGCTTACACAGCTAACACATTAGCTTGGGAGCAGGATGGGCCAGAGCTAGCTGGCTAGCATGATAACTTCAGTAAATATCTCTGCAACACAGTACATGGTAGTCATATAGTTAAAAACTGTTTTTTGTATTCATACATTTAAGGTCTTAATTGCAACAAACATTTTATCTAATTCTTTGTATCCATCTTTTAATTTATTTTGGTCAAAATGAGTCAAGTACTTCTTGAAAAGTTTACACATCTCATGTTTCAAACCTTTAAACCTACCACTGAAACTAATATCGTCTTTTTACTATGTACTGGCACTTATCTGTCAACAGAATTTCGATTTACCTTTTTTATTTATTTATTTTTTGCATAAAATCCATATATACTACATTATTTGCAATTATTGAAAAAATATCTTCATATCGGTTAAAAATTGTCTTTAAAAGGTCTTCAATAGCATTTGATTTAAGTGTTGTGATACTTGTAGATGCCCTGTACAAATAAAACCTCTCACAAGTATTTTAAAATTAGTTAGGTTAAATCTGTATATCTCCACTAATAAACAATTGACAAATCCAGGTTATCGAATTTTTTCTTAGTTTTTGCTCTACTTTAGAGACGTATATCTTCATACAACCATAAGTAGTCATTTGGATCCGACTTCCCTGTAAAGATAGCTCCCACTAAGCATCTACCAACAGGGAATAAAGACAATCAACCCCTCAATCCAGACATTTCTGTAGATCATCCTGACTTCTTTAGCAAAAGGAGATTTTACTGCCTGAATTTTTTTTTTAAATGCACCACAGAATGTTACAAGGACATGCTTAGTTAAAATGCAGGATTGTTATCTATGAAAATAAGTAATTAGATAGTGTTATATGCAATGCCTGACATTTAGCTTTCTTTCTTTTGACTGACACCTCAACAAACAGTCTTCACTAAGTCGATTTAGTTATCTAATGTGGTCGTTCACAATTAGCAAACACAAACAGACAGCAAGAAGGAGTAATTAGAGCAGGAAGTAATGGTATTTAGAGATGGTTGCATGGCTGCTTTATAAAGCTTCTCTTGTGCTACTTATTTTATTAATGCAAAGTGAACAGTAGAGTTCTGTTGCAGACACGGAAGATTTCGCAACAGTGAATTTGTTGCATGTGATTGCCAAATAGGCCACTGAACACGTTTTGTGTGTACATGACAGTCTCTGTGTTGCAGGTCAGCTTGAGCTTAAATGTGAAGCTGTTAACCACAAACCACTGTCTCATTCTTTTGCTTCATGTGTACAGCTGTAAAGAAGAACTAAGAAAAGTGACCTTTAACAAGCAGAGAAAAGTGAGAAGAAAAGTTCCTGGCATGTGAAATGTTTTCTCTTCTCATTTCAGATTTATGGGAAAACCATCGACGGACATCAGACCATCATCGTGTGCATCGAGTGCCATCAGTTTCAACCAAAAAACTTCTGGTACGGTCTCTCAATATTCAATGTGATTTTTATTTCTGTCTCTCTTTCCATTTTGCACCAGATGACAGGCTAGCTTGTAATTTTTACTTTTGACCAACAGGGTTTATAGAATTGTCACAGATGGTTTAATCAAACCTCATTTTAAAAAGATGTAGAAATACTGAATAAGCCTAAAAAGCCTGAAGTGTTGTTTGATATGAACAAGGCACTTCGAAGGCATTACTTAAATTGGCACTTAACTCTAGAGCGTTAAAAGGTTGGTCCTCATAAGCGTTGCTGAGCTGTTTCTGATCGGGTTAATCTAATTGGATAAGAACTGTACCAATCCTCTTTGCTGCTGGGTTTTACTGGGCTTATAGGTTGTTAGGTGTAATGATCCCAGAGCTTCAGTATGTGACTGCCACTGTTACCTGCCATGTTAAAGTAAAGAGGAACCTATATGGCAGATTTGGGATAGAGATGAAACTGATGATGAAGCTGAAATAGAGACATCACATATTTCTCATCTTCTATTTTTGACTCAAGGTCTATAATGTGCACATAAAAAAGTGACACTTGGATTCAACACAGTGACATTGTGATACAGAAAGCAGCTTTTCATGAAACACCTTTTTGCTTTTAAACAGCACTCTTTAAGTTTTATAAATTTGACAACTGGTCTGTCTACCCTTTCTGTGATAAAAGAAGAAAATCTAACTCGATTTTAAGATGATTTTTTTTCTTATTATCTTTAAATGTTGAGGCATTTAATTGTGTATATATGCTGTTCTTCTTTTTTAGAGGTCTGATTTGATATGAATCCACTGCTTTGTGATTGTAGATGAGTGAGTCAAATTAAAGGAGAAATTAAGAAACCCTTGAACCCTTTACACACTGAAGAAAAGAGTGCAATTGTAAATCATTCCAAGGTCATGGATATTAATTTGCTCCAGCTCCGATTAGCAGTGATGGAAACATAAAACCCAGGTAGACATGATCAGTTTTGCCCTTTTTAGGTGCAATGCTCCAATTTCACCTTGAAGTTTCAGACACTAGTGTAAAAAGGTTCATCCATCTCTGTTCAAGCAGTGAGAACCTCGTTCAGTCAGAGTTAAGTTTGAAAAAGAGACTGACGTACAAGATATTTTTAAAAGAGTAAACCCTATAACAATGTCACTGGTCTCCATGCTGGCTTCCACTCTTTCCTTTTTCTGGTGAGTTCATGATGTCAAATGTGACTGACCAGAAAAAAAAACATAGAGGCAAACTTGTTTACTGGCAATTGAAAGTCAGTTGCCTACTTTTAGTGGGTTTACCAGTGTTTACAAAAACTGCATACGCCTGCTCATTTTAGTGTAAAAATGTTTTTGTTGAGGTCTGAACCAAAACCAGCCCTCAGAAGAGCTTAAGAGGCTCTGTGCTATCAATTCTGAAAGTCAAATGGTGGCTTCAAACACCATTCAGCCAAAAGATATTAATTCATCTGGGGTTCCTATTGGTATTAAGTTGGGTTTGAGATCTAGTGCTTGTGATTCACACCATTTTTATACTAATCACACCATGCATTGACCCCTTGTTCCCTGTTGGGGTGCATCTCCCTTTATTAGTGTTTCTCATTTATTCAGGTTTTTCATTTAACTTTTCCCCTGTCTATAATGTTGATACATTACGCTTAAAATACATACATATACATACGCTTGCAAATAAATACGCTTAAAAATATAATCTTGAGTTTGCTTATCTTTAGATCTTTTCAACTGCGGTTATTATTTCTGTTTCCTGAAACAGACATGTGGCTTTTTAGCAAGACACACAGCACAGCTGCAGGTTCACTTTGATCGTACATGATGGGACATCCCAGTAAAGCAAATCGAGTTAGAGAAGTTTATAAACAACTCTCCTAATGTATGTGTGTGATATTGTCATAAGTAATGGTATTAAGTGATTAAATGAATGAGTAATTAAAGTCTCCTGTTCCTCTCTGCACAGGAATGGACGCTGGAGGTCAGAATGGAAATTTACCATCTCTCCCTCCACCACTCAGGTGGCAGGAATCATGAAAATCCAGGTATGTAACAGACAGGCTCACTTTCTAAACACCTAGACATTTTTGTTCTGCCGTTCACAGAACTTGTTGCTAATTATTGTTTTTAATGCTATGCTCACAATGGAGACAAACTAAACATTTAATTCCCTGCAGGTTCATTACTATGAAGATGGCAACGTTCAGCTGGTGAGCCACAAAGAGGTCCAGGAGTCCATGTCAATTTCTGTGAGTGTAACTGGACACATTGTTCACGTGCATACATATAAATAAGAAAATGTAACGTGCATTGACCTCTGCCGCTTTTGGGTGTGTGTTTTTAAGGTTTTATAATTTGCACTGTGGAGGTATTAGGTGGTGCATTCACTGAACTACTTCTTGAAATAAATTGTGTTGTATTCTTTCAGAACGAGGCTTCAACTGCAAAGGAGTTTGTGAAGATCATGGAGGCTGCAGAGAACGACTATCAGGTATGTCAACATGTCAAATGGATATTCCGTGTTAATAATGCCAATTACAGACTGGTTGTTGCAACTCAACTAATGCCTGACAGCAATGTGTTTACTGTCAGTGTTCTCACTTACTTGAAACATTATTTGACTCATTTATTAATAGAAGGTTTACTGTGTGGTGTGCAAGTCTCTAAAACTGAGACATCATGAAGAGCTCATGTTTTACTCTTGACAGGATTAAATGATGAAATCCTTCACTTCCCCACCGCAAACTTCCATCACAGGATTTTCTTTTGGATGTCAACTTTTTATGCTATGACGGATAGAAGTGATAATGAATTTCCCAGTTGTGGTATAAATAAAGCCTCTATGTAATCTAATCTAGAAAGCTGAGTCATTCTGATGAATTTAGATAATAGATTTTAATGGCCATCCATTCATTTGAAGAAACTTAAGACCTTTGAAAACACTTTAATACATACATCTTGCCGATTAATCCAAGTCGATCAATCACTT
>OMLP01045774.1:11458-26332 GCA_900302685.1 Spondyliosoma cantharus
GTCTTTGTACAGAAATTAGATAAACGGGGACAAAGAAAGGTTTGGTCTCACAACCAGATGTCACATTACACATTGGATGTCTACTTTTAGCGATGTTATTTTGTTTTTATACAGACAATGTTAACTCCTCTGTATACTGAATCTAAGATAAAGATAATTGTATTTGGGAAAGATTAACTTGAGGAAATATTTCAAGACATAGGAAAGGGGTTGGACACCTGTATGCAAAAACATCCTTATAAAATACAGTATCATGTGTGCAATATTTATTGTGTCAGTGAGACCACACCTTTTATTTGACCTGCTGAAAAACGGTTTGAATTTGCGATGATGGTGAAACAATCATTTTTGGGAGAGTTTTGTTCGCATCTACAAAAGAGCTGAGATATTTGGCAGAAGGGAACACCTCCCTTCACGGTTAATGTCCCATACGGTCAATGGAAAAAAAAAAAAGTTCTTTGTGTTCATTGACTGGTATCTTTGGCACAAGCAGTCACCACTGTCAGCCACTCAATGTTCTTGTTCCCTCATTTTGGTACTTCCCTCACCGTATGTCCTGTATGTGAGTTCTCAAGCTCACAGTGCTACTGGCTAAATTGCCTTTTTGACTTGACATCATCTGAACCCTCACTCAGCGTGGGGAGTCATGTGACCACTTAACAAGCTTAATTAACAAGTCATCAGTCGCTAAGTAATGTGCATAATGTCCAATTTACAATAAAATCAAAACGTATCACTTTCTCCTCCAGTGCTTATTTTTATTAAAAAACAGAACCTGACTGTATTATATAACAAGGCACATTGTAATATATACCTGTATGAAACATCCTGTCTGTCAGTTTGGTGATTTATTTCCATGAGATTAATTGTAATTCAGTCACAATTATGTTGCATTAAATGACAAATTTTCTATTTGCTGACTCACTCATAATTTCTGATAGTCATTATTGCGATACAGAGTTCCTCCTAAACCATTTCACACCTTCATTACATTAACTGCACTTATTGCTAAAGTGAACAGATGATTTTTATTTTTATTGATTTTTTTTAAATATGATATTCAGGTATCCATGTGATGGACACTGAAAGGTCTTGAACCGCATTTTGGGAACTAATTTGATTTTAATTACATTTTATACTTTGACTCTCGTAGTTGTTATCAAATCCATACCAGGCCAGGCCATAATTAGTGAACAGAAGGTTCTGAAATACCTGAGAAGTTGTATTTGATGAGACTTTATCTGTGTTTTTATGTGACGATTCACTAATCGATCTCATGAGGTCAAAGATCAATGAAATCACTACATGTGAGATCTGTTTATGAAGGTATGAATATAAACTGCAGAGCGGGGGTTTTATTGAAGGGCATCACAGTACCATAGCTCTCAAAATTTTATGATGGTATTGTCATAAATCCAGCTGATGAAAAACTTCATCAGATTTTAGAAATTCTCGGTTACTAATAAACTACTTGTACTCTTTACCCATTGGTAGTACAGTATTGCTCTGTGAATGATTGTAAGTCAGCCAGATAGCCTTTCATTTAGTCTTTTTTCCCCATCATCCATGGTGTGGTTAAGAAAAATAACTGTTAAAAAATAATTTGCCTGTCTGAAGTCTTCAGAAAACACCAGGAAGACTAAAACAATGATAAATGTGGCACCACATGTTTTTTCTGATTTATCATTGAGGTTTATATAAAGGGGTCCACCACTGTGTTCCATGGGTGATTTCCCTGTTCTATTCTTTGTTTGAGTACCTGTGTGACATGACAATTAAACAGGAAAAACACCTAGAAAAAAAAAATATTATAGGCTTAGGTGCTCAGAATAGCAGGGCATGCACAGAAGAATGACGGTTGGCCATAGATTTGAGAGTTGCCCACTCGGTGATGTTCAATCTCTGCCGGCGTGTTAAGCGTGTATTCATGCATTCTTCCTTCACTTTTTAAATGTCTAAAAATGATAATATTATATTTTATTATCCATTCTGAGCAGCTGTTTGTTCAACTTGCCTTAAGAGATACAGGTTAATCAGTGACAGCGACATCTACAGGCGGCGGGAGCTAACTGTGCAGGTCAGCGAGCCGGCGGTTAGCTGGTAACTGTTAGCTGACGTTAGCCGCAGTTTGCAGACACGTCTACACACAGGTCGCTGCTGCTGCTGGATACTAGACACATGTTGGACTGCTGGTGGAAGAAATGGTCTCTACGAGTGAGGACTTAACTTGCTTCCTCACGTTCACAAATTGAGGTGAGCTCTCACACACACGTCGCTTTAACGATTGCCCGCGACGCTGCCATTCACAGTGCCTCCACTTTTAAAAAAGTTTGAGTGTTTTGCAAACGTTAGCCAGTTAGCTGTTAGCTAGCAGGATGAATGGCTAACGCTTAGCCAGGTTTAAATGGAAATCCTCATGTTTGGAAACGTGCGTGGCCAATGTTAACGACATAGAAGAGCATGAATTGAATGTTCCGAGCTGTGATGTTATTAGATTTCCTTGCCAAGCACTTTGAGCACACTCAAGAGAGCCGAGCGTTGTAGTGTTTTTAATGGTCTCCATCATGAGTCCATGCAATATCTCTTATCTGGTCCTCAAGAGTTTACAATGTCAACCGTGTCCTGGTGTTATTACTCCATGCTGCCTGTTTGCCAAGTTTTCTCTCCTCTAACACGAGGGAACCCCCCCTCTGTTGGGGATGCATTTAAAGCAAGCCTAACGTTAGCAACTTTAAAAGAAATGTAAGCACCAGCTCATGTCAAGTTTACCAGCGCTTGTTAGCCTTGTGGACCTCAAGTGTTTACCTCTGCTGGGCATTCAATGTCGGCTCAGTGGTTGAGTTGGCATTATGTGTCTCCCTGCTCTCACAGCAGCCAGTGATGAGTCTCCAGTGACTGTGTGCTGAGCAGCAGATGGAAGAATGTGCTCTTTCAGAAAGCCAGCTGGCTCCAACTAGAGAGGGCAGGAGAGCCTTCAGGCACTCATAGGCTGGTTGAGGAGTCTTAATAGCAATGTATGTGTTGGAACTGAACAGTCCTAATCAGAGGCAGGAGCAGGTTTATGTGTCAGATTTAATGCTGCTGACTCTCACCTGGGCACTTCTTGCACAGAGGTGTTGATGCACAGTTAGTGGTGTATGCTGCCGTTGCTTTTTCAACTTGCAGTCTGACAAACCTCCAGACCTCCTACTTAAAAGCATGGAAGATGATTTTGATCATTTAATTTTTCCAAATGTTATTAGAAGTCGCTCTAAACCCTGATAAATATTATTGCTGAGTTCTTGAGCTACGATTATTATTGACTAACCTCTAACAGCATGCATCATTATCATCATCAGCCATTTCCTGGTAATAGACAAGTTTGTGAGGGAGAAAAAACAGCATTTCTATGTGGAAAATATGTATCATCCCTGGACTCATAATAACCTATTTTTACTTTTCCTTGATTATGTCTAAAATTATCTTTTGTTTAAACTTTGGATGATGCCATCAGATGAAATTGTTTTTGTTGTGTAGCATAAAGGGCCGGTCCACAGACTAACTGTTTATTCTGGTTGCATTAGTGTGCCCAATTAATTCAGCTGAACCAGTACATTATTAAGGTGCACCCAATAACACATTTTTGATAAAAAAAAATTTCAACACATTATGTCTCACTTCCTCTATCTTTCCTCCCATGAGCTGCCATGGTAAAACATAACGAGAGCAAACACTGCGGATTAGGCATTATAGGACCTGTGACAAGTTAACTTCTACAATGACGTAAAGCTGGGTGCTTAAGGTGCTCGTAGAGTTGGATGAGGAACCCCGCAACATTTTCATGAGGCTCGTAAGGTTTCTCTGGTTTGCATTCAAGGAATTTGTAGGGCCTGTGCAAAATGTACTTGCATAAATTCCTGCCTTACACTGACAAAATAGTCTTCATAAAATATGTTAATAGCCTAAAATGTGTCTTCGCATCCAGTTGCTGGATGTCTTGTCCATTTTTTTTTAACTGAACCTGCTGAGTATCAGGCACACCAGTGTGACCAATGAAAATATGTAATGGCACTTCACAGATTTTTTGGTGCATCGTCAACTAAAATAGTCACACCCAGGAGCCATGACGGGACTATAACATTTTATTGCGCAACCTGTCTTGTAGCCTGATTGATGAACCTGGATTGTGCCCACTACAGACATCTCTTTGAAATGACTCCTTTACTGTATTTGTGGCATCCTGTAGCCTAGTCTTAAGATGTCTACATAACTAGGTGAGGTCTGAAATCACCTTCTGCTCAGCACAAAATGCTAGATATACTGTATGTGAGCCAAAAAATAAGCTATGGTCACCTGAAACACAGGCTGGAAAGTTTTTGAGCTAGTCATGTGAAATAGAGCTTCAAACAACGATTATTTGCTCCATTAGACGATTAGTGTGGGTCTATAAAATGTCATGAAAGGGTGATGGAGTTTCCCAAATCCCAAGATGGCATCATCGAAAAAAAAATCCTCTTTGTCCACAAATCCAGAATTGCCAGATTCTATGCAAAATATAGCAATAGAAGCTAAGCAGAATGTCAACGTTCAGTCAATCGCACATAATGATATATTTTAGCTGGTAGAGTTTTTCTCCATGTGTCAGAAGCTGGTCAGTCAGAATGTAAATTTTGACACTACATGAAAAAACAGCAGATATTTCATATTAAAATTAACACTTTAGCACTGCTGATATGCAAATTACGCACCTCTAAACTGTGTAATGTGTATGTTGGTAAGGATGGACAAATGCACATTACTAGATGTTCCAAATCATTTCTATGCTCCCACACCATTTAAGCAAAATAGTTTTTGACCGTGGTTGTATTAAGCTCCAGCATGGCCTCCCTTTTCACATTTGACTAATGACATGCAGGCATCACTCTCTGCGGCAAATATGACTTCAGCTAGCTTCATAGTAGGATACTCCTGTACCTGGATTGACTTTACACACCTTAAACTCAAGAGTAACAACTTGCATTGATATTATGCTTTCACTTCCTCTTCCTCATTAACAGCGTTAAGTTCCCCTTTTCTCCTTTATCTTGACAAAGGCGATCTGAACTCTGGGATTACCCCTCCGAACTATCAGCAGTGTATTTCATTAGCTACCTTCTCTCAACTTGCCTCCTCTAATTTTGATTTGGATCATAGTTTCTTGGCTTTCTCAATAATGACTTGCCTGGTCTTGTTGCAGGCAAACACCTGTGCACCTATAGCAATAGCTTGAGTAACAGCAGGATTGAGACAGATCCCCCTTGGGTCATAAAGCAAGACTCTCGTCCCTTACTTAGAACATGTTGTGTGGCTTCTTTGTGTTTTGTGCCGCAATGAGGCTACAGCACCAGCAGCTTATGAGCCACGGAGTTACCTACCAAACAGTCTGACAGATGATAATCTTTCACACAACAGTTTTGACCTGGATAAATCTGTCGTCAGTCTGAATGGGTCGGCTTGCATAATCTGAACTGGCTCTTTGACTAACCTCAGTTTGACATGAAAGGATAAGAACACATTTAGGATGACGATTCTCATATATGCAGTCACTTCCCAACTCTCTCTACCATAATGTGAGTTGATGCATTAATAAGATCAGTTCACCTACTCAACTAATGAATAAATCATGTCAGGTCTGAGGACTTTGCCTTCACTGTCATGCTAAATTTCCTGTGTAAATATTGCAGCGATCAGTTCATGAGCTAATTAGTTTTACAGCTTTGTTTCGCAGAGGATTTATGAGTGTTTGTGAAAAGACAAGTTAGCATGTGGTTGAAAATCATGTCCCTTTTTCAAAATGCAGCATATTTTGTTGCTGCATTGTGCTGTGGTGTGTCTGTGTGTGCGTCAAAACTGTTTGCTCTTTGACTCTGATAAGCTATTAGCCTACCAAAAACTAATATTCACTGCTGATGTTTCAGTCATCTAAATATGCTTCTACTCAGTTTGATGTTATCTGTTTGGCTAGTCAATTATGGCAATAAAACATTATACCTCTACAGAATTGCTGTTAACTGTCATTGTTAAAGTGTTGAAGCACGACCCTCCTCAGATGCCTGTGCACATCTGTTGCATATCCATCCTCTGTTTTTTCTCCCCTGAATCAAGGGTCTAAGGAACAGAGGATGTCGAAGGCATTACAGATTCCAAAATTGTGATTTTGTTATATCGAACTGTACAAAACAAATATGACAACACATCATTGGATATTAGGGCTGCACAATTAATTGAAATATTCATCAAAATTGCAGGCCAGGTATAATATCCACTGCAAGGTACAATGTGTGACAAAATAGCATTATAATATAGTAATCTAGTGTTTCAAAGATGCCCTGACCAACAAATCTTGTTCTCCAGATGCAAGGAAAACAGACCCCAACAGATGTCACACATCATCAATCAATATAATATACATTTTTTGAGTAAAAAATGAAAATTGAGATGCAAAAATATCATGGATAATTTACAATTGTCAAAATAATTGTTTTGCCATATGCTGCAGTCCTAAGCCATATGGAGGACTTTACAGAATGGACAAATGGTGCATCACCTTTTTTTTTTTAAATTTACAAAATGGTGTGAAATGCATATTGTCATGTAGTTTTAGCAGAGATAAGATATGACAGCAATGCATTTTTGATTGCGCCATCAAACAAAAATTGTTGCACATGTCTTATCCAGCACTACTCGCTGTACTCAGAGTGTTTTCAGCTATCTTGCCTTCATGTGTGTCTGAGTGTTGTCTCAGACTGTTCCAGTTTCCATTTAAACAGTCCACGTGACTTATGGACACAGCGATGCATTTAATATTTTTTGTGACCTTTTGACTAATGACTAATTGTTTGGATCGCATAAAATATGACTTCAGTCACTACTCTGTTGAAGGTGACTGCATTTTGCTGTGTGTGTTTTAAATGTTTAAAAAAAACACCATTATACACTATCATCAAGCAACGGATTTGCCAATCAAGATATAGATTTGCTTCACCGATACATCCACATCTTGTATGCTGACAGTGCAGAGTTTGTTTCGCATTAGTGATCATCCATCAAGCAAGTTCTCACACCAGCATTTGCATCTCTTTTTAGTCACTTGAATGGAAGTTGAGTTTAGCTGAGCTCGGTTGCTGAAAATAAATGGTCTTGGATGCTGGAATAAGCATTATAATTTGATGCTCAGCCACAGGACTGAAAAGGTCAGAGCGTATTGAGAGATTTACGGAACATTGTGTGATTGCATATCGGCTGCTAGTAGCCCTCAGTGGCCATTGGAGCCGTGCTGTAATCGAAGAAATGGCATATGATTTGTTTTTCTGGAGAATGCTGGCAGGCTCTGCGTTGAAGACCACTGATGATAACTTGTATCTGGGTTCAGACAGATCTTCAGGGCATTTTTCCCAGGCTTTATATTCCCTAGAGAATGAATTCATGTTTCAGAAATAAAATCTCTTTGAAGACTGGATATTTTTCCTACTGACTTGTTATTGCAAAAAGATTCCAACATTGTCAGCCTTGGATGTGGCAGTGTAGCTCTGTACTGTAAACAATATCATTCCACAGCTCTGGAAACAAGGAAAGTTCTTTGAAAAAACACAAATAACCTTGGAACAGGCACAGGATTTTTGTAGTAAGACATCACACTGAACACTGACCTAAATCCAATCCAAAAAGGTGAAGTTAAAGGTGATCAGTCTGGGATTTATAACATTGGACTTAAAGAAGAGTTAAGTCGATGAGTTAGCTCAATGATGTGACGCACAGCCAGATCAGACTGGTAGGGAACCTTTATTTAGAACCTATGCACCGCTTTGGTAACTTGATCTCAGCCAGAAATGTTTGCCCTACCTTTGAGAGGGCAGCCTGCCTGCCCTCCTTGGAAACAAGTCCATAGTCAAGGTCTGTTTTTCATCCATGTTTCTGTCTGCATTCAATCAGCTGTACCCATAGAGAACATCCACACCAGAAAGCCTGGATCACCCTTTAGACTTTTGCACCTTGAAGCATCCAGAGTGGTAATTCAAGGCAAACACTCCAAAGCCCTCACAGCTGGCTCTTTAATATCTGACCCGCCATGCCAGTGAGGGCACTGGCCAAGTGAGGAAAAGGTCACGGCTGCTACACAGGCAACCCTGACTGTACGAAGTGTAAAAGATACTCTGCCAGATGTGCAGTGATCAGGTAAATCCAGGTAAAAGCCACTATCCAATATGGATTCCCTTCAATTAATCTAACTGACTGTACGAAGTGTAAAAGATAATCTGCCAGATGTGCAGTGATCAGGTAAATCCAGGTAAAAGCCACTATCCAATATGGATTCCCTTCAATTAATCTAAAAGGATCAGATGCCAACAGCATACAAGTTACATTTTACAACCGTTGGCTGTTGTGGCTATTTCTTTCACCATTTTTAAGTTACTATGTGACTTTTGGAAAAGAAAGTATCCTGTTCTAATACAGAATGCAAATTTGTAGCAAAACTGGCTAAATAATGAAAGCATTACCTTTCAGTTCGACCCAAACAAAACTCTCAACACTTCAGGTGCTCGCCCCCAGTAACAAAATGGAAAATAAACTCTGCACACTGATTGGTTACAGGCAAGAGAGATTAGTTAATCAGACAAGGCTAACAGCCACAGTCGGGTGGTTGTTATTTCCCCACCCTCTGTTCCTCATTGTGGCTCCCTACTTTGCATACTGAGACAGTTTGATGAATGACACATGAAATGGCTCGTATTTAAATGCACAAGATTATCCAGATTTGACTGCATGCTCATATTTGAATCTATTCAAACTAGGGATGTCCCAATCAGGTTTTTTTTACCCATATCCCAATCTGAGTCCTTTAATATTTAGTATCTGCCGATGCCAATACTTGGCCTTAACTAATAATTTCCTGGATAATACAGCTGCATTAAGAAAAAAGTACCTGCATCCAAGCTGTTCCTTAATAGGTTTTTTATTTTGTTGAAAGAAAGTATATACTTTCATATGGCTCTTTCTTATTCTGCATATGCTATTGCAACATTGGCCTACCACCTTCCTTGTGTTAGCAGGTGAGTCAGTGATGCTGCGCTGTGACAGCAGACCCTCGTGTACAGCCAGCTGAAGTGTGTGTGAGACGCAGCCCACGCTTGGTACCTCCATATCATCCATTGCTTTTTTCATATTCCTTACGTTGTCACGTAAAATGAGGTGGACGCGTTGCTTGTCTTTTTCACACACGTTCAGCATCTCCTCGTTTGCCTGTTGCCTGTTGCTGTATGAGACCCACGAAACTAGTGCACAAACCAGCACGTTGTAACTCGTCAGTGGAATCAATATAATGTAATGCTGAGATGGTAGGGCATACCAGGGATTCAAAAACTCCAGATGACAAAGAAAATCCTGATCCTCTACCACAGAGATGAGCTGGTTATCCAGAGCGATTAATTAAATTACTTTCTCTGTAATATTTTTGGCCAATGTCGCTGTCTCGAGGATATTTCTCTGTCCTTCAAAGTATCCACGAGTGTTTGTTGCTTCGGTGCCTTTGTCTGTACTCTCGAGTGAACTCGTTGTATTCTTTGAGTGTTTGTTTTTTTATTTTGCTGTATCAAAGTTGTAGTATTAAATGCAGCTCTTTTGTTACCCCCTCGTGAAACAGTCATATTGCAGATGTTACATGTCACCGCTGGACTGCTTTCGCTTTATAATTTAAAATATTTCCACACTGCAGACATTTTATGCTCAGGTTTGCCAGTGTAACGTTACGTGCGCATCTGCATTCTGCCACTAATTGTGCTCTAACGTGAAAAAAAAAAAATAAATAAAAATCCACATTCAAAATTGCCGATCCGATCAGTGGAAAACAGCCCATATCGGCCCCGATCCCGATCCTACAGATCAGATCGGGACATCCCTAATTCAAACAAGAATCTGTGTGATATTGTACACAGTCTGCTTGCATCACTCAGCAGATATGTTCTGTTATATTTCATGACAATTAAGGAAAAAATACGTTTTTTTTTATAGCATTAGCTTACATCTTTGACTTGAAGTTGGTGGTTTAAACTCCAAACTTAGACTCGTAGTAACCATTTGCAATATTGGAAAGTCTTCTGTATAGAGCTGCAACTGTAATCGAATAGTTTTGAATTATTAATGGTTGCTTTACTTCTCTTTGGGTTGTGGACAAAACAAGACATTTGAGGATGTAATCTTGGGCTTCAGCAAATTGTGACTGAAATTTTTTTCTGCTGACAATTTTTCTGACATTTAATGATTCGATCAGCCTTAATCGTTGCAGCAAATTGCAGCCGCACTTTTGTGTCTATAATTTCATGTCCATTTTTAGTTCAATTCTGCAACACTTCTTATCCAGAGTGGTTGGCATTCATCCAGACTCTATGCAGTTAAACCTGAGCAACACTGCAGTCCAATATACTGGTCCAGTATATCATGTCTGTTGTCTTTTGGTTCAAGAGTGCTTGCTAGTACACAACGTTGTTCATAATGGGACAGACAGAGAAATATACAGAGGCAAAGGGAAAGGCAAAATTCAGCTGTTAGAAATGCAAAATACAGCAAAACAACAGGTACTGAACTTGGACAAATCAGTCTGTGCTACCCTAAATTAAAGGTGGTATTATATCAGAAAGTATCTTACTGGGTAGCAAAGTGTCCTTCTGACTTTCAATATCTATGATGTGTTGCAATAGGGAGACTGCGAAGCATCAAAAACCATAGTTATGCAAGTGGAACTGGTTGGTAGCAGCAGGGAAACACTGGTTGTACTAGACTCTCAGGTGTAAACAGGTGCAAGGACAGTCTTTATTAAGTTAAATATGGCTTGTTGTCAGAGGCTAAATATGGTGCTTGGTGAAAATGCCAGTATGCTCAAGGCTGCTGCAGTTTGGTCCTTCTGTAACAGGTTGACTTTAGGCATGCAATGTTAAAAGACAAAACAAGCTTAGGCTCTGCTGATGGCTGAAAGCTACAGCTAATATACCAGGAGGAAGAGGATTTAGAATAGAAGAGATGGTATGTTAGCTTTTGGGCTGCAAAATTAATCAAAATATTATCGAAAACGAAATGTAGCCAAGTGCAATATCCAATGCACAATGCCCCTGAAGCTTAAATGGTTTAGGAAAACCCTGGTTACATAACTCAATTATTTTCACTAATTGTGAATCATATTTGTCAAAATAATCACTATATAGTTTTTTTTCATGCAGTCCAAATTAGTTCCCTAAACTAGTAGGCAGAGTGGATTACTCTCGGGTTACTCAACATTTAGTGTAGATTTTTAGTATACTACCTCTTAAACTTGAGATCAGCTTGTCTGGACCCATTCAGATTAGTTCTTCCATAGGAGCTGCTGAAGAAGAAGTGACAGCCCACCGCTCCTGTCTCCCATCAAGTGTTTTCTTTGTGCATTAACTTCAGTGGGGCCCTGTCGTTGAAGACGGTTATTGGTAGTGAAGGAAATAATGGTCAGGCCTCGGCATACACTAATGCAATTCTATTGCTGTAAAAGTATTTTTTTATAAAGCAAAAGAAGGTCTTTTTATCGGGCCAGTAGACTGTATTTCATTTGATTTCAGTGGTTGTCCATCCATCAATGGACTAATAATAGCAACTCTGTGTGGCTGGAGACACACAGTTCCCCATTTTGACCAGCTGGTGTCAGCAGTGGCAGTCACAGCGCTCCTGACCCAGTTAGCTGAATGATACCGCTGCGTTTGAATTGTGACCCAGTGGAGGTAATCAAAGCCTCACCGACCTTCCTTTTGTGGAAGACTCTGGTTCCTCTGAAAGAGAAACAAGGGGGGATGATTGTTTGGATTTCAAAAGACTGCCAAATCCTGCTGTTGTCTACACGGTGGATGTGTTGGGCACAATCCATTTTCCACACCAGCTGGCTTTGAGTGCTGTAAATTCATTCTCATCAGATCAGGAAATGACCACCAGTTAAATGCCAAATTGGACCACTAGCACATATGCCTCTGGCTGGGTGGTTTGTCGATTCTTAACAGATAAACTGATGGGAAAAGCTGCCATGATTCTGAGATCCTGGCCTTCTCCTAAAATCTTTGGAGGTGCAAGACACAATGGCCTGAGGACAAAAGGGCTTTTCTTCCCTGATGCTTTGAATATGTTGGCATATGCATGTACTTAATTGTTATCTTCTCCTTGGATTATGATGCCAAACAGTGCTCAGTCTCTGTAACATAAGTCAAGGATGGGATGACATGAAGCTAGCAAATTTAGCAAATTTCAAAGAGCAAATTTCTGTGTTGCATATAGAGCTGAGCAACATGGCCTTAAAATAAAATCACAATAATGGTAACAGTTATTCGGTTGTGAACTTAGAATATCCCAAATGTTTCCAACAGGGTTCAAACCCAGAGAAAACCTCAAGTTTACTCAAGGTAGTGGTGCGTTATAATATGTCCCCGCCCCTACTTCCGAGTTATCAAACAAGACAAAACATAAATAAAACTTCAAAACAAACTTGTGTTTCAACAGATCTCGGCCATGGGCTAATGTTAGCCAGCAATGGCGCACAAGGAGAAAGTGTGTGTCTGTGTGTTTTAAATTCAGGTAAACGCTCACTACTTGACATTCACCAGGGACTCTGAGGTAAAGTACTTTTCCCATACAGCCCCAGTCAGCAGTCAGTATTATACTAACATGACATAAATTCTGACAACAGAGGTCTCCTCTACAGATTGCTGCTGCAGTCAGGGTGATAAATAGGAGGGAAGAAAAATCCACTTTTGTATTACATATGTTCAAAAGTAATCTCTGAGGTAAGTAAATGGCTCTGGATTCAAGCAGAAGCCAATGTAACTGTTTACTCCTCAGGTCCGGCCTAGCTTCTGACACTCTAGTTGGCTTTGAGCAGCTGAGCAGCGGCTCCTCCCAACAAAACACTCGGCAAATGTCTGAAATAATAACAAAACAATATATATTTTGACTAAATACCTTGATCAATATTGCAACATTATTCAAGGGATGACTTTTGATGCATTCATATATTAAAACAAGTGTAACAGCCTGGCTAGTTCTATCTAGGATCATATTTAATTTAAATTTTTTTGATATACTATTTATAATCCCAAATTTGGAAATTCTTTACATAACATAACAATATAAAATTGACACATTTCCCAGCTCTAATTAGTTTAGTTCTTTATGATTTTCTGCTTTTATGGCTCGTCTCTTCTCTCTCTCTCATTATTAACACACTTTTGCCAACATCAATTCTTGTGGAGTGTCCCAGTTTGGCCTTCCCTAAGTGACTGTCCCTCTCCTTCTTCCTCCTTGTCTTTTATCCCTCTCCTCATTTTTTTCTCCTGCCGAAGGATGGCCACACTCCTCTCACGCTTATTTTCAGTTTCCTAGCAACCAGGAGGAGATGCTTTTTCGGGGTGGTACTTTGTGATGGAAGCGGGGGCGGGGTGAGGTGTGCATTGTTCAGGAATAAATGGCTCATGAATGCAGTTCCACTGGAAAGAGGCCTTGAGGAGCACTGTTTTAAGTAAAGCATTCATTGAACGACAGCATTGTTCCATTACTCAGTGTCTGACTCAATTACCAAACACATTCACCTGGGCTTCGCTGCTGTTATGGCAATAGGTTTGCATCCTAATTATCAGTGTGGCAGCGAGAGCAAGGCCCAGTGCCAGAGTGTGTAACCATAGGCCATGTGTGACTCAAAAGCACTTGGACTGAAGAGAGAGAGGCTGAAGTTGACACCGAGGAGCTCTGCACTCTGTTCTGTCTCTAGAAAGATTCTTTCTGTGTGAACACTCTGTAGCGTTTCATGACAGACCTTTGTCTGTTTTATGAAATACAGAAAATATACATGGAATTTTAGGTTACAGTGATGTGGATTATGTGAGTCCTCTGTTAAAAAAAAAACTGAAATTTATGGTGGTCTTGCATGTCCCAACCTCTGAATGCTCCGAATCTGGAAGCACACTCTGTACTGCCAGATGTCCAATTAGTTTATTCAGTTAGTCAATTAGTTTAGATCTGAATAAGACTTCTGTCAAACTGTGATGCTGTGTGGGCGCTTGTTCAGCCTTAAAATGTATTAATTAAAGTGATATGTGCACAAGTTGTTACTGCATGTGCACAGGTTGTTACTGCATGTGCACAGGTTGTTACTGCATGTATTTTCTCAGTGAAGCATTTGGTGTTCGGCAGAAGCTGCCTTGACAGGCAGTGTAGTGACAATACAAACTTAGTAATACCCTTGTGGTGTGTTATTTAGTTGATTTATCAAGTTGCTTATACGAAGTATTTCCAGGACAGATCATTGCGTTTTCAGTGGTTAAAACACCACACACTGGCAGATCATGACAGCTGACACTGATTAATGTTAAAAGTCCCATATTATGAAAAACACGTTTTCTCTGGTCTCTACATGTTTAAACTGGTCCTCCCTGAGCCTGCCAACTCCCAGAATGAGGAAAACAATCGATTCCTGCATGGTCTCTGCAGCCCACCCACTGGTAAAATGGCACTTCTACAGGCTGTTCAGATTAAGCTCCTCTCGTTACGTAACCAAAGGGGTCATTTTCATAGGTCGACCTCCTCTGTGCGTTGATAGGAGATATCCGAGAGGGGGGCGTTCATCCCCGAGGTGAGGTTTGGTGTGTCCAGCGGTGAGATAGCAGTGTTTAGCAATGTCGTCGCTCAGAGCTAGACACGCAAATTGCTGTTGTTGGTTGTAAAAAATCAACATCAGTGCCTATATTCTGTCCCAGCTACAGATGAACAGAAGAGACAGTGGTTGCGTTTCATTTTTAATGACAACGTGCCGGCTACGGTTCCTGTAAGTTTGTGTGTGTGTGCTAACCACTTCACATT
>OMLP01045778.1:11167-24918 GCA_900302685.1 Spondyliosoma cantharus
CTTTTGAGACTGCGTGTACTTACACATACAGTACTGCTGTATTGTTAATGCGTTTAAAGGATGAGTTTACAAAAGAAAATGCATATTCAGTCTATCTAGTCAGTCCTGTGCAGATTGGAAGTTGGGTGATGTTCTGTAGACCACTTATTTTGTGTGTGTGTGTGCGGGGTGTCCAAGTCTCCAGAAGCACCGAGATCCCACACTGACTTTAAAATATGTTATTTAAACTCTTTTAAAGCCATAATCGTCGCTGTAGCTGCTAAGATTATAGCATTTGATCCCACCCCGTCTGTAGCCTGACCGTGCAGCTACAGTATAAACAGCGTCTTTTCAAATCAATTTGGGATCTTGGACAGTCCGGAGACTTGGAGTACACCACACGAGCTCGTACGGTGGCGTTTTAACATTTTTTTCTTTTGTTTGGTTCTTTTTTTATGCTCGAAAACAAGTCCCCCATGTACTTCAGTTGTTTAAGAGAATGCTCCAACGCTGTTTTGCTGCGCAATGTTTTGTGGAATACGTAACTTCGCCCAGCTTTCAGTTCTCAAGTGAGACGGAATTTTTCATTTTTGGTTGAACTTATCCTTTAATGTCAGAATTGGTCCGTCTGCAATGATGGAAGACACTCAGAGATGTTTTATGTCTCTCTATATGGATTCCTGTGTATTGATGCATGTTCCTTGTCAGTTTCCATGTTCCTCTGATGCTCCTGTCTTGGCAGGATGCACAGAAAAATCTCCTTCAGGCAGGGACTATTTGGTTGAACAAAGATTGTAGAAACTTGCCGAAAGTGTTTTTCAGTCCACCCACGTTTTCAAGAGCGCTGGTGGATCGAGATCTAAACCGACAAGCACGCCATAAAAATCAGCTTTATTAATGACCTGGTGTTAAAAAAGGCTAAAAACCTGACGATCCCGATCAGTATGGAGGGGTACGTGCACGTTCCGAGAGGGAGCAGCTCTGGAAAGCTCCCAACAGTGGAACGCGAGGTGCATGAAAAATGAAAGTCAGCTTTGAATTCTTCCACTGCGGTGTTTGTCAGGTCTGAGCTGGCAGGAACACTGTTGACAGTTGGGCCGTGGGAATGGCAACAAGGAGGCTGCATCTGTGAGATTTTTTTTTTTTTTTTTTTTTTTCGTTTTTTGCACTTGTGTAACAAAGAGTGATCTATTTCTGTCCCGTCAAGAAAAAATGCCGAGTGAGGGGAAATTATCAGAAAGCCAGAGAAGATAATTAACTAGGATGAATCCAGTCTAGCTCTGTGTTCGGCCGAGGTTTGATACATGTTTATAAGAATATTACAGGCAGCGGGACAGTAGTGAAGGATGGATAATGATTTAGATTTTGCCAAATAAACATTTCCAACATTAAATCTTTGCAATCCAATTGACCACGGACTTGCTTTTATAACTTAGTTGTTCAGCTCAGTGCATTTCAATCAGCTCAGTGCATTCATTCCTGAGATCTAATGTTTACTGCAATTGCCACTAACTGCAGTGGACGTGTGAAACTATGGTCTGCTAGCTGGAATTGATTCTCTCTTGTAGTGTTAGTCCTGGAAAAAAAAAAAAAAATAAAATCCATATTCCTTGTGCACTGGTAAATAAAGCAACAAGACAGAAGCGGCGCCGGGTCTGTAAAAAACATCTTTTTATATCGCTTTCTTTTCAGTTTTACACTTTTTCCACCAGAAACATATGCTAATAACGGCTGTGTTGAAACCTTCATTCACACCCCACCAAAATAAAAGTAAAGCTGCATGCAAACTTTCAACTTTTGTAGCGCTTGTGGACGGTTGTGCTCTCCACTGCGGGAATGGAAAGGAGCCCAAATCTATCTAATTTAGGGCAACGATCGCAGAGCATGTGCACTGAAGTGTTTGCATTGGATTGCTGTGTTCATCCCTTGTTGACTGCTAATTTGTATTATTTGCGTAACTGTCTAAACAGAGATTTAGTTGCCGCCTCCTGCACAGAGGTGGAAGACGTTTTCCTTAAGTAAAAGTACAAACACTGTACAGCAGATAATACTCTGTTACAAGTTAAAGTCCTGCATTCAATCTTTTACTAAAAAGCACAAAAGTATTATCATTAAAATAGACTTAAAATACCAAAAGTATACTGTTTATGCAGTATGTCCCACTTCAGAATCATCTCTGATGTTGCAATGTAAAGGTGGAACTGATTTTGATTACTTTATATAATAATCCCCCCAAAGGATCAATAAAATCTCATTCTATAATTATTCATAATGATTTATTAGTTTAGATATATCTTGTATCATTATTTTAAATCTTCAAAGTAACTTAAATCGGGAGATAATTGCAGTAAGGGAAAAAGTACAATATTTCTCTCTGAGATGTAGTTCAGAAAAAGTAGAAAGTAACATCAAGTAACTTGAGCAAATGTACTTTCCACCACTGTTCCTGCAGTCAGAAACAGAAAACTTGGCAAATACACATAACAACAGCTGCTAAAAGCAGATGTGAGCAAACCAAAAGACATTTAAAAATAAATCTTTGCGAAACCACGAAAAAACTGACAAAAAATGGGCTCTGAGTGAACCAACACATTAGTGTTCCTGTTATTTTGCCTATCCTAGCATGGCAACACATAAAATACTACTGTTAGTATTCTGCATTATATCTCAGAGGACTGCATCCAGTCACAATATTTGTTGTGCTATGGAGGTTTTAATCACAGTCTCTCATGCATACTATGTCAACAGCATAGCTACTTCACAGGACGGTGTGTTGCATCACAAATGCATAACATAACAACATCGACTTAATCACAGATCCCTGTCATCACAGCTCTGTGATCATCAGGGAAATCAATCAATCAACAGCAGCCATATGATGCCATCTACTCCCAAGATGCATTTTGTATCGCACAGAGTTGCGGATGAAGTATGCAGACCTTTTACTTAAAGGTGCACTATGTCGTTTTGGGGGAGAACATTTTAATCAGAAGAGAAATTGACTTTATTTTTATGCCTAAACAAACTAAATAAATACATTATTTTATTTCATAGAACAGCACAATTATGCACTATTTTACTTTGTTTACATTTGGCAGACCCTGCCACCTTTCTAGCTTCAGTGTTCTGGGGACCTTATCTTCCTCGGAGAACAGCTTGTTTATTCACTTATGGGAAAAATCAATATTTCTAAGTTTGTATTATTACCTCATTAATATTTTAAAGTTTGAATTTCTTTACAAAACTACAAAGTGCCCCTTTAAGTAAAAGTAGCAAAACCAAAATCAAGCTTAAATAGTCTGTTACAAATAGAAGTACTGCATTTTAATTCAGTACCCATTATGCATAATTTTAGGGTTCATACACTGTATATTACATTAATACAATTACTGATGTTTCAATGTGTAAGCATTGGTCTACACAAGGATCTTATTTTAAGGCTCTATACACTGCTTTGATGTTTAATCTGTGACAATGCAGCATATTTTAATTACAGATCATATGTTTTGTATGTTTATCTGAAACTTAGAGCTCTATCATAATGTTAGTTCCCTCAAAAGGAGATTGGTAAGAAGAATTGGAAACAACTAACATGTTATAGTTTTCATGTCGCCTTTCTTAAACATCACAGCTGAATTGTTGCTATGGGTTGTAGGCCTGCTACATCTACCACTGCGATGCCTATCATCATATACACACGTCCAGTGATGGCACCGCACACGTTGTACCGACATTACTGCTCACTGCGTCACGCGCGTACACACGCGACACTTGTTCCTATTCCCGGATTGGTCGGAGATGCCGGGAAACCTCCTCGTGATATGTCAGCCGGTATAAATACCCGGAGCCGCCCGCTTGTGATGCAGCCCTAGTTTATGAGGGAAAATGTATCGTCTCGGCCAACAGACTATCTCCAAGATCGCTTTCGATTCCTTTTTATCCACGAAGCCACGGGAATATTTTCATTTTACGAGACAATACAGTAAAAGCTGCTCGTGTATTGGCTGATTTTGGATCAAATTATACCTTTGTTTGCAAAGAAAAATGCCAAGGACCAAGAAGAAGAATAGCAGGGGTAAGTGAGCTGCCGCATTGCTGTGGCCTTGCTTATTTGGCTCCACCACGGTGACGGTAGTTGTAGTTCTTCGTGTGTTGACAGCCTATTGAGTGTAGTGGAACGTGTGTACAGGCGGGACTACAAACGTCAGAGGCTGGCCCAACGTCTGAACGCAAAGCTAACTAGCCGTGGTCACACAAAAGCATTGCCCGTAGCGACAAAACGTGGCATCATACGACAGCATGGCTTTGCCATATATCTACTGACACACTTGTTTAATGATTTTAAACTAATAAAAAAATATCACGCGAGCTTTAATACTCATCGGTCTTTCCAAGCTAACGTCAGCTATCGTAGCGTTAGCTAACGTCAACTCCCCACTCGCAACCAGCATTGTTTCCTAGGCAAAGTTTATTTAATACATGTACTCAGAATACATATTGACAGCTTTTACGATGGCTTTCGGCTCTACATGGGAATAAATAACTTGTTGTGGGTCCAAATAACGTTAACTCTAACTCTGTAAATTAGAAAGAAATCGTCCTTTCCTCCGGATTGACTTCAATTAATCTTTAGCCGAGTTTGTGCCTCATAGTATTTATGCAGACTGACATTAGCTAAGTTTGAACGAGCATGTGGGGCAGATAACTGTGTTGGAATATCTTTTGTTATTGGGTTGTTACTGTTTAGCGACAGAAGGCGGACATTTTGGACTCCAGAGAGCGGGGTGGAAAAGAGGCGGCGCCCGATTCTCAGAAATCAGCTGTCGTGGGTGAAAGAGTCCACGTCAACACATGGAAATGGCCTTCATTAAGTGGACACTTTTTAAGAACAGCTTCTTTAAGCATCCATCATAGCTATAGAGTATGAACACATTCACCCATAGTTGTGACTACAATATGGCCTCTTCATACAGTGATAAGCATGCTCCAGAGGTCAAGTCAGGACAGGCCTGAGACGCCTGTTGTGTCTGAGTCTGGTTACAGTGCAGAGCTATTGAGGAAGTCATTTCCTACACATGATGTAGTTTTTTTGATGGACACTTTCATAAGCAATTCATCCAAAGTTTTTTTTAGTTTGAAAGAATGAACAGATTTTAAGATTTTCACACCTCCTTTTGTAGCTGTGAATTTTCACAACTCTCCCGCGCTCATCTTGTCCTCAGAAGATCTTTTAAATGCTAGCAGCCATGCAAGTTTGCCTTGTGTCTGCTGTTGTTGTTGTTTTTTTTATTTCAAATAACCGTATTCTGGACTAGATGAAAAGCTCCCTTTCTGGACTCTGACCTTATTTGGACTTAAGCTGGAATGAACACTTCCTCCTTGCCTTTCATGACACGTGTTTGCTCGCTCTTGTGTGTTGGGACTGTCCCAAAACTGCATTTCTTTATCCCCGAACAGCGGTTTTGTGGCAAGAAGTCGCTGTGGCAGATTGTCACAGCGTCTATCATGTCAAGCCACTTTCTGTGTATTTCTGTATTGACCCGTGTCCCTCCAACCTGAACATAATGTTGTGTTTACGCAGTCAACACAAGCGTGGGTTGCCCTTGACCCTGACAACACGGTGCATTTTCATATGAGATAATAAAAGTGCAACAGATAGGGCGTGCAAAGGACGTAACACTGATTAGATAGCTGCTGTATTTGCTACAGCACCTGTGTGGAGCCTGGGTTACATAATGGGCGCACACTGACCTGCTGCACTGCACTAATGCATTTGACTTGATTAGATTGAGTTATATTCCCTGTGCTTCTGTATTTTCCTCCAGGAGGGCAGCATGGAAATGTGCAGCCTTTCAGTGATGAGGATGCCTCCATTGAGACCCTCAGTCATTGCAGCAGCTTCAGTGACACCGCCAGTGTAGCAGATGAAGGTAAGTCTGTGTGTGCATTACACGTGCTTCAGTCCTTGTTTCAACTTGTGAGTATGCATTCTGGCTATACTGTCGGAGGGTGTGTCCGTAGTGTGCGTCTACTCCATGCACAGTACACTTCATCCAATGTTTTGTTTCCATATCGGGCAGTTGTCAATTGACTACGTCTTGTTCCGTTGTCAGGTGGAGAGGCCAGTGAGGACGCAGCCCAGGAGGATTTCCAGTACAAGCTGAAGGGTTTCATAGACAGCACTGTGGATAAGAGGTAGAAAACCTGTCTGATGGTTCCAGTCGTCTACATACACATTTATCTGATCTTGGCATGCAGGCTGTGGCATGTCTCTGCAGGGTTGCACGATTGCATTATATGTATTGAAAATGAAGTAACTTTACTTGACAAAGGAAGCTGCATGGAGGCAAAGATTGTGTGTGTGTGAGAGGGAGGGAGACACTGAAGTTTTTGGCAATTTAGAAATCTTTTACCCACTAAGGAAATAAGTAGTTTAACAAAAACAGATGCACCGTGATGTTGAACAATACCCCTTTTGAAATATTGACAAAGAGCCTCCAGCAACATACTTTTTTTTTTTTAAGAATGTGTAACTAATACAGTTTAAAAAAGCTCATTACTGGGATGGATTGTCTTAGTTTCGAGCACCACCGTCAGTCACAGGAGAATGGTATGAGCGAGGTTTGCAGCCTAGTCGAGTTAAAAATAGACTTCGTCCCCAAAAAGGCTGGGCACTATTAGTCTGCTGAATGTGATAATAATAAATAAAGTTGGGATGCACCAGCAGTGCCTCTACACTGCCAGTGGCATTATGGTAATTACATTTTAAGCTAATACCAATGCTAACAACACACCATGTAACATTATAGTGAACTTCATGAGCATTACAGACAAACATTATAGACATTTCTGATCGATTGACAAGAATGATTGACACAAAATTTTCAGAATGCAGGAACAACCCTTAAGTTTGTAAAAAATTTAAAGAGTATAATTCAGAGATGTGGACTCATTATGACTTGATGAGATCAACTGGATAATGATATCATTAATAGACAGGTATTAAGTTGTTTTTTTGTTTGTTTTCTCTTTATAAAGACTGGATACTGCAGGTTATACTGAAGTATCTTTTTGGAAAGACTACCCAAGGTGAAAAGAGGATTAGGAACTTGCTTGAGACTTGGAGCAAATGACTTGAATTACATGTCTTTTAAAGTCTCGTGTTCTTCAGTCCCTCTAAAGTCATAGGGCTTTATCAAAGCTACTGGCCAAATCAGGGGTTTCTCTCAACAATTTCTTCTTCATGAAATTAGTTTTCTGATACTGAAGGAGAGAGATGATGATTTGCATTATGGCATAATGACTTTGTGTGTTCCTGTTTTCCTCAGTGCTAAGACCAGACAAGGCGCACTGGACGGGCTTAAGACGGCGATGGCCACGCGGATCCTGAATGAGTTCATCTCGGAGAGAAGGATGACCATCACGGACAGCATCGAGCGATGCCTCAAGAAAGGTACCAGACAAGATGATGAAACCATCTTCTTTTAATAGGATCTGTTAAATGTTTCCTGGATGATGAGGTCAAGTTCATTATCTCCATGACAAATTTGCCCCAAAATTGAGAGGGAAAAGTTAATTCTCCACCCCCTCACTGTGTCAGGCAAGGGCGAGGAGCAGCGAGCGGCAGCGTCTTTGGCCTGCCTGCTGTGTATCCAGCTGGGCTCGGGCATCGAGAGCGAGGAGGTGTTCAAGACCCTGAAACCCATCTTCAAAAACATCCTGGCAGACGGATCAGCCAACATACAAGCCAGACAGGCAGTGAGTGTCTGATGTCATCAGTGATGAAGCAATATAATTTCACGACATTGGTAGATAATTTATATTGCAGCGAGTCAACTGAACAAATCTCTCTAATAGGTGGCGACAAGTCTGGGCCTCTGTACTTTGGTTGCAGAAGATGACATTTTGGTGAGTTCTTGATCGCTTTTAGTGTTTTTCTGCGGTTTGACACCTCTGGGCTCGAGGGCGAGCTACAGCGATGTCTCACCAACCTTTCGTTTGTCGTTTATTTGGGCTCATTATCTGTTTTGACACTGTGCCTCATTCAGTCTTAACATTGGTGACGGCAACAGCATTGGCAGCTGAACTCAAACACGCCTCAAGTTATTATTCGCGATTTATGGTTTATGTAACTACTCGTGAGTTACTTGTGATGCTAAATCCTGTCTTTTAAAAATGTTGCATTACAAATCTTCATATCATGCCCTGCTACTTCCTGCCTCAGGACGTGCACGCTACCATGGAGTGCTTTGAGAACCTGTTCACCCGGTCGTATGCGAGGGCGGATGGTACCTGTCCTTTGATCAACCCCCAGACAAGCCAGCTCCACACCAACGCTCTGCTGTCCTGGGCCCTGTTGCTCACCATCTGCACTGCCAACCAACTCAAAGACATCCTGCGCAAGTAAGACACACCGTCGGACTTTTGCCGTCGAGTTTACTGCATTTCGGGAAGGCAATGACAATTTCAGGATGGCTGTATACATTCAACGGTGTTTGATTGCGTGTACTTTATTTTGCAGGCACCTTCCCAAACTGCCACGATTGCTGGAAAGTGAGGACGTCAACATGAGGATCGCTGCAGGGGAGACCATTGCGCTGCTGTTTGAGCTGGCCAGAGACATGGACGCAGTGAGTTTGAACCTTCATCTCGTCATTCCTGTAGTTACACTGCAGTCCACTTTTGGGAATAAACCGCTGTTGTTGGATGCTTTATTTTGGCCTTTTTATATAGTCTTTGAATGCAGCGTTTCTTTCTGTGTGCCTTTTTTTTAGGAGTTTGAATTCCACGACTGGGATGAACTGTGTGACAAACTGAACGCGTTGGCCACAGACTGTAACAAGCACAGAGCCAAGACGGACAAGAGGAAGCAGCGGTCGGTGTTCAGGGACGTGCTCAAGGCTGTGGAGGTGGGTGTTCACCATGGGCTGACGGCACCTCATTCTGCTAGGTTTTTAGTTTACATTTTAGTCATCACCGTCCTCCCCATCTGCGTTCTTCCAGGAGGGTGACTTCCAGTCTGAGACCATTCGCTTTGGGACGGAGCGCATGACCATTGACAGCTGGGTCAGAAAGAGGACCTACGATGCCTTCAGGGAGTTTGTGGGCTCTGGGATGAACTACCACCTGCAGGTACCTGTCAAACAAGTTCAATCTGTTAAAATGTTTATCTGCACAGTTGCTGAAAAGATTAGGCTGCACTGTTGTCATCAATATTATACCATATGTAGAATTTGATACCAGCCTGCGTAGAATTGTCTCCGACTTGTGTCATCCAAACATTTCCAATTACTCTAGTTATAAAGTCCAAAATTAAAATGGACAAGTGTTCGCTTTCACAAAAGACGGCACGCAACTTTTTTTTTTTTTTTTTTAAATGAACGTTTATACAACCACAGTAACAACAAATCTATTTACGCTCCAACACTATAACAGAAAATTGGTCAAGTTGTTACAAAAAAACCCCCAAACAAACGTCCCTGAATTCTGTTGGTGCTTTATTCAGTCGAATGAATCCCTGTAATAAAATTTAGGTGTTGTTTTTTGGCGCAAAAACAGCATAAAATGACAGCGTTTATTTTAAAAACCTCAATAGAAGCTTCAGATGTGGCATAAATTTAAGAGTCGATGACAAACTTGAAATTGAATCCATGTCACTTAAATTAAGGTTGACTGCCTGTGGAGTCACGAGTTCGGGATGGAGGATGTTTAACAATAGCATGACACGGCGCTAAATCACAATGACGGTCTGGAGAACTGCCTGACGCAGGAAGACGACACTTAATAACAACAACACTTACAAGCTGATTTAGGATAATGTTGCATAGTGAAGGTGAAAAAACACCATCACAGGTAGCCGGTTGGAAGTCGGCCAATGCTAATGGAGAACAACACTTAACAGGAGAACACGAGACCTTAGAATGTATTTCAGACCACACTGCTTTGTAAACAATATGTAAAATGACTGTATTGTCCTGTGCAAGTGGTTGATAAAGTGTTTTTCTTGATGATTTTTTAATTTTTATTTTACTTCTTTTAACAAAGGGTAATGAATTCATCAGAGACGTGTTTGAACTGGGACCACCCATGTTGGTTGATTCAGCCACAATGAAGGCCATGAAGATCTCTCGCTTTGAAAGGGTATGTGTACAACTTATTGTTATGTATGTATGTATGTATTTTGTTGTAATAATTGTGTAATTTGCCCCATTAAACATGCTGAATATACTAATAATAAAACTGTTTTCTCATTCTTCTCTCCAGCATCTCCACAACTCTGCTGCATTCAAGGCTCGGACCAAGGCCAGGAGCAAGTTCAGGGACAAGAGGGTGGATGTGGGAGAATTTTAAATGTTTTTGTTTTGTTTTTTTTCCCCATTTATTTTTGACTCTAACAACCTATTTATCAGGCTCCCTTGCTTTTTAGATGAACCATCACGACTTTGTGTTCACGTGATCCTCCCCTGAAATCTGTCGTCGAATATCGAACTCGCTCACCTTCTGCAGACTTGAGACGAGGTGAAACTTTGTCATGGCCACATTTTGAACTTGCAAGGAGGCGAGTGTCTGCTAATCAAATACACAGATTTTGAGTAGAGTTTAATATATCCACACATTCACAGTGGTGTTGTACATATAGTGTATATTTGTTCTCTGCTCTTGTTAATAATTATGTGGCCTTTTTTTGAATATGTTATAAGTTATAAAATTAAGCCAGCATTTGTCTATGTACCATGTAGTCCTGTTGAGTTCAAGACACATGTTGGGACCGACCCCTAACCCTTTGATGAATTTGTATTAAGTTGCACAACCTTGTTTTACCCCTAGCAGTTTGTCTCTGTAGAACCTTGTTGAATATTGTGTTGTATTTTTAGTATTGGGTATTTACTCTAAAGGGCAAGGATGGTGAAATAAACACTGAAAAGCTGTAAGAAATGGTTGTCATTTTTGCTTAAGTTTATCACATAAGATACAGGTTTATTATATAAGACCTGTGGTAGCAGGAAGTGGGGGTGCTGAGGGGGAAGAAGCAAGCACCTAAAATGAGCCAGCGTAAAAGCCATCGATTTAAAAAGTGTGATGCAGAGAACGGGGGGGAGATGGCGCTCGTGTGGAGAAGTGATTTTCCATATGCACATCTCTGGGATAAACCAAAGCAATGTTTTTTTTTTTTTTTTTTTATTTTGTTATACAGAAAATAACTTGATGATGGCCTTATAGCATGTGCCGAATTCACAAGAAGGCCCAAATAATGAAGAATCAAAGTCAGCATTTCACAAGTTTTTAAAGTTTCTCCTCATTCAACGTCTCTCAAAATTGAGTGATTTTTACGAGGGAGCCTGGGGAATTTCTCCCTATTCATCTCCTTGTGGTTGACTGTAATTGGAACAGCGGTCAAAGATCCTACAGCGGTTGGCTGGAGTAGAAATTGTTTTCGTTGATAACTGTTGGACCAAAATCGTATTAATTCAAATGAATACAAAACACCATTTGCTGACATTATATAGACTGACCTCTCAACACCCCAAACTGTCACTGACTTCCAGCATCACTGGACTGACCCAAGATCAGTTGATTTAGCTGCTCAAATATCACATACCTTTTGAGGAAGTGGCATGAAACTTCCCTGAAAGAGAAGTTCAAAAGCGACTTTAGGAAAACCTGAAATCACGGCTCCTCTTTCAGCTCGTGGCAGATATACAAGGGTCATATTGAGCAAAGGGGCCTTACAAATCTTATTTATTGCAACTTCCACATATCAAAGTGAAGGCTCTTGCAGCCAAGGTGACTGTTGCATTATAGCGCGGGGTGACTGAGCAGCGCGCCCTTCCTGTTGCCTGTTTGTGATGGAACATCTTCTGTTGTTGGTCCAAGTTTGTCAGTGAAATTACAGAGGAAGCCGAAGAATTTTTACTCCCCCGGGCCCGGCTCAAAGGCAGCTGCTTTTACAGAGCAGTAAAAAAAAAAAATAGTCCATAACTGCAGCGAGTGTCACATGATGAATGTCACAAAGCTGCAAATAGTTCCATCAATAATGTTTGCCTGTTACCCAGAAGCGCACATAGTTGTCCCCTGCAAATCGATGCTCCCATTCAGAAGCCTCATACCTCTGGTGGAACAATATAACCTGCAGGAGGAAGCAGCAAAATGGAGCTAAAACATAAATTTTTTTATGGCTCCGTCTTTGGCTTCCTCGTGTTTTTAGTACAGAGGAGTGAGATGGACAACACGTCTTGTCATATCTCATATGATATACAGATATGACGTGCCGGTGGATTAACAATGTCCTGCAGTTAGATGATCCTCCGATCGCTTCCCCTCTTCCCTTCCGCAGATGACGATGCCGCAAGATCTCAAATAGGTCATTTTAATTTTAATTATATTAAAATTCATCATTGTAAAACTTCTGCCACTACTCCGTATCATCTCGAAAAACCTCCCTCTACATCAAGCCAACTCCAAAATTGAAGGGGATACAGCGAGAGAGAGAGAGAATGTGCCTGGGCCTGACTGAGTGCCCGAGCCAAATGGCACGCTGTAAAATTCTGCCCTGTCATTTCCCATTTTTCTCTGAGAGCAGGCCATTGTCTCATGCCATAAAACAAGAAGTTGCGGGCGACTTGTCTGCGGCTCCCTCACCCTGGCGGCTGACGGAACACTTGTGGGTTGAGGCTGTTCCTCTTTCGGTGACCTTAGAGTCAAACTGAGGGTTCGACTGAATCTTTGCAACCCTTGTAAATCTAGAAAACGAAAACTGTGCTGGCAGTTGCTGATGCCGCTAAGAGTCATCTCCTGAGTTTCTTTAGCACTTGCAGAGGATTAATTTTAAGCATGGAGGAAGTGTAATTTTCAAAGGTTTTGGGCTCAAAGAAAGAAAATCCCTTTTTAAAAACTAACTGTGCCTCAGTCCTTTCCGTGAGGAGAGAAAAGGCTGCACTGCAGATTTTTGCCTACTTAATGGTGGATTAGCATCATATTAATCATTAAAAACAAACAAATTGAAACTGCAAAAACTAGCATGGACTGATATTGGTGCCGTTTACCTTGGAAAAATAAGCAAGCTCATGTCCAAAAAGTGGTACAGATTTAGCATTGCTCTAAAAAAAAAATGTATTCAAATGTAAATAAGTATCAACATCAGTAAAGATTTTATTCAGTACCTGCAACGCATGATAGGCCGACATTTTGGTATGTTGTGCTAGTAGCTGCTAATTCCAAACCCGTCGGACTCTTATTTTCAGACTTTAAATTACGCTTTTAAGATACCACGCAACAGTGGCATACGCCGATTGCCCCTTCTAAGTTGTAACAACAAACTTGCTAGCTAACATTTACACCTCGCAAAGACACAAAACAACATTAGCTTTCACTTGAAGTCGTGTTTCGGGGGCCACCTTGTGAGTTGGAGTCTGATATTCATTTTTCTTCTACTGTGATTTTCTCTCCACCAGTTGCCACTTCAGCTTAAGTTCTGTAGGCTACTAAATGCTGCACTAGCTAGTCGCTAACTTTGTCTGTCTTGGCAGATATTGCACTTTATCGGACGTGTCCTGCGCCTGGAATCGTTGATGACAGCGGTGAGGGAACCAACCCAGTAAAGCTGCGGGCCATGAACCCAAAACAATTAGCTAAATGATCCTAAAAGGCCCCGTAGAGCCAAAAAACTGTGTCATATAAGCTGTACGGAGTCATCTAATCCATTGTTTATCAACTGTATACTGATTGAAGCAGCTTTAAATCTGAATAATCAGTGTTTATGTAGGAGAATCATA
>OMLP01045779.1:14307-26172 GCA_900302685.1 Spondyliosoma cantharus
ACCAACCCCCCCCCCCAAAAAAAAAAAAAAATTGGGATGTTGCATAAAAAGTAAATAACTGAATGCAATCAAACAAAAATTAACAGCTTATTGACGATGGTTTCAAATAGTGCCTCAGAGCCCGTGTGGTAATGTCAATTTACACAGTCATCTGTTTTCGCCCCATCCTCGTTAACAACTGAGCCTTCTGAGGATGTTTCCAATTAATCTGTTTATTTGTGGAATGGATGAAATAAAGCGAACGAGGTCACACAGTAAACAAATTGTCTCTTTTGATTACATGTCAAAAAGGGGTTAGCAAATCATCACGGTATGTTTTATTTATGTTCTTAACACATCCTCCACCCCTGCAGGCAGTACCTTTCCCTTCCTGAGCAGACGTCTGATCTCCACCCGGTCCAGATGCCAGCCTGGGTTGACCCCGCGGTTGTCGTGGCCGATGCGGATCTTCTCAATTACATCCCCCACGTCTTCTAGCTGCGCGGGAAGCAGAAAACATCGTTAGATAAACAATGTGTTTGAGAAATACGCGGATGGCCTCGCTGCTCGTCGCGGCCTCGGCCTCCGGAGCGCGATGAATGCCCCTATTCTACTCATTTATATACGACTGTTGTTGCACCTCGACAATAAACATGTCCTCGGCTCCTCTCTCGAAGTACATGATCCTCTCCCTCTTGTTGACACACAGAGACTTCTGCTGGGTGCAAACCGCGTCTCGCCCGTACAGGACGATGAAGACGTCTGCATCTGTGCCGGCTCCGAACACGTCGCTCGTGAAGGTTTTTATCTCGTAAGGAACGACTACGACACAGAAAAAAAAAAACATAACCAATAATGTGTTTTAAATATCTTCACGGAGTGTGGTGTAGACCGCTGTGAGGTGAGTCAGTGGTGGTTTACATGGCGTGTAAAGCTCCGTCTGAAGAGCATTAGGGAACAGGTCCCGCACGATGGCCCCGTCGTCCTCCCCTTTATCCAACCAGCGACCGCAGGGGAAGCGCAGTTTCTGTCCGAGAGACGGAGCATCGATCTCCACCCAGTCAAGGAACCAGCCTGCGGATCCTCCACCTTGAACGTCGAAATGCAGTTTTGTGGTCACACGTGTGTTCGGACCGGTTTCACACTATCTACTGCACAGGTGGAGAAAGTCTGTCCTACTGTACCACAGTTGTCGTGTCCAATACGCAGCTTCTTCAGCGGCCCGATGTCCACGGCCTCCACCGTGAACTCATCGATCATACCCCGCTCAAACTTGTTCTTGTGAGTCTTTGAGGCCTTCAGGCTGATCATTCCTGTAGAAATGCACATCACAGAGTAATTCAATAACTTAAACACACACACACAGACACTCTAAATGCAGGGTAACAGTCAGAAAGTATTACCTGTGTCGTCCTTGGTGCCGTACAGGGTCATAAAACAATTAGCATCAGTTCCTGCGTACTTCTTGTCGCCAGTTTTTATCCTCACCGTGTATGTTGTTGACATTGCTGTCATAAAAAGAATGAATTGAACATTGTGTTATTCCTATTCATAAACAAGCCGAAGGTCTTCCTCACAAGTCACTTTCAGTCTCTCTAGCACAGCTTTGTCTCTCTTTTTCATAACGTCGCTCTCACCTTTCTGCTCCAGACCAAGTGTGGCCTCGGAGTCTTCCTCATCATCGTCCCCTTTCCTCATAAAGGCCTCGTCCACAGGGACCAGCTCCCTGGCAAGCTGTCCGTCATCCTCATCAATAGCCAGCCAGCGTTTACAAGGGAAAAAGTACCTAAAACATATCATCCACAAAAGTGTGACTGAAAAACTGCTGTCTGCATTTTTTAATTTCAAGCCTCCACAGACACCATTAATACCATTTCGCACCACACAGTGGCGCTCTACATGCATTTTATGTGCAAAGATCCTGTGTGCTCTGCAGGATGGTTGCTTTGTGAAACCTGTGGCACTGATTTTGGCACCTACAAATGACTCAACAAGGTGAAAAACGGTATCTTATCTCCTTCTTACATCACAATGACTTACGTGGTGTCATCTTTATTATCCACGATCTCCACTCGGTCCAAAAACCAGCCGGCGCTGGCCTGGCTGTTGTCGTGTCGGATCCTCAGCTTCTTCAGGATCCCCAGGTCGACCGCCGTGATGTTGAAAATGTCCTCCTGGGTCGCATGTGAACGAGGATTTAGGTTAGCGGGCCCCGAGAACCTCATTACTTATTTATTTGATCTTTATTTAACCTGCAGGGCTCTTAAGATTCAACATTTATTGACAACAGAGACCTATCCAAGGAAACAGTATCGTTGATAACAATCACGTAGAGCACAGCAGGTCAAACAAATACATCTACAACACAGTAGAAGAACGATGATATCTCACTTCTTGTGGAGGTTTTTACAGTCTTGAAGAGAAGCACTGTAATGTGGCGCAGAGTCAAACTAGACTCTTTTTTTTTTTTCTCAATAAATAACAATAATGTCTTCACTCTTCGGCATGTTACAGCGCCTCTGTTCAGCTCCCAGTGTCACAGTGTCGGCTGAGTATAATAAGAGGTCGCTGTTATTTTTAAGTTTTGCCTTTGTCAGGTCACGAATGAAAAGTCACAGAGGTAAGACGGTTAAAGGGACAGATCGACATTTGAGGGGGAAGCATACGACTCGTCTGTCTGTTACATATGAAGCTACTGTACAGCCAGGAGATGGTTAGCTTAGCACGAGGGCCAACACCAGCGACAGAGATGTGTGCGTTGAATTGTCTAATTAGTCAACATCAGAGGTTTTGCAGACTGTAGGACCACATGAGTAGCCCTCAGGCCTGTTCTAAAAATGAAAATTGAATATTGATATTGTCTGTTTCCCACCTTGTTAAGTCATTGTTGATAATTATTGTGAGGAATCATTAACGTGATCAGTGTCTTCACATAGATGAGGTCATTAATCATTAATAATCATATATAACTAAAGGCAAACTGAGCAAATGTGTTATTTCAGAAGAGTGTATCAAACCGGTAGCCCTTCGTATGACTCAGGACCCATGAAGTAGCTCTCAGTTTCAAAAAGATTGGTGAACCCTGATCTATAGCCTCTAAAGCTCAAGATTATTTGACTTTTATATCTCTTTTTTAAAATGTGAGTGTAAAAAAAAAGTTTCAAAGGGATTTTTCAACCATTCAACAGAACCAGGTAAGATATTTCCCCCTGATCCACTCTTTAAGATAAAGCTAAACTAATCCAAGCTAAGCTAAGATAAGCGTCTCCTGGTTCTAGCCTTGTATTTAACGGACAGACATGAGAGTGGTGAGAAAATGTCTGTCTAATTATTCCATTAAAAAGTAGACTCTAGATAAACGAGCACATCCAGAGCTGAAACAAAGCTGACCTGGCCTTTCTCAAATTTGTTCAGGTTGTTTGACTTCCTGAGCCGTCGCTCCCCCGTGTCGCCGGTCTCTCCGTAGACGTTGACGTACACATTGGCGTCGGTCCCCGCCCCAAACATGGTCCCAGTGAACACCTGGACCTCGTAGGAGTTCACTGAGTGGGAAAAGTGAGAACGTACACGTTGTGAGTGACATTAAAGCAAACCAGCTGGTCTTTGTGGGTCAACGCACGGCATCCACGCTCCGATTACCCTCCAGGTCTTCGTTGTCTTCAGTCAGCAGCTCCACCACGATCTCTCCATCCTCCTCGTCCCTGGCCAGCCAGCGGTTACAGGGGAAAGTAAATGTCTCCACCACTTCCTGCAGCTCCTCCACTATCTCCACCTCCTCCTCTTCCTCTTTCTTCTTCTTTTTCTTGTCCTTCTTCTTGTCTTTCTTGGTCTCCTCCTTCTTCACCTCAACCTGCACCATCGCCATCGTCAGCCTCTTGATGTCCACCGTCTCCAGGAACCAGCCGTCTCCGACACCCTTCCCGTCATGATAGATGCGCATCTTGTAGATCTTGCCGACATCCTGAGCCTCCATCTTGGTTTGTAGGGACGAAACGGCGGTCAAACAAGGAACTTAAATGCCCGACGTGCGCTGACATTAGACATCAGCGGCTTTTATACAGACCTTGAATATCTCAGTGGTGCCACGTTCAAAGTTGTTGGAGCGGCTCTTGAGGGAAAGGACTTCAGTTTTTCCTTCATCTCCGTAGATCTGACAGAAGACATTGGCATTGGTGCCGGCACAACGCATGTCCCCTGTGACCACCGTCACTTCATAGTTGATCACTGTCGGAGAAGAGACATCACGGCATTGTGACACGGAGGAAAGATCGTGTAGAGCAGAGGAATATAGTTCAACTCATAATCGCTGTTGCTGTGTTTAAAATGACAAATTCTGTCTGTGCGGTGCTTTTTCGTGTTGCTGTCATTTACATTTTTCAATGTCCAAGACCTCGCTGGGATAGATCTCGACCTCCACCTTCCCATCGGCCTCGTCTTTGCAGAGCCAGCGGTGACTCGGGAACATGTACTGCATCCCGTGAACCGGCACCGAGATCTGCACGCTGTCCAGAAACCATCCGGCGCGCAAGCCCTCGTTAGTGTGACCGATGAGGAGGCGATTGATCTGTAAACGCGGAGGACAAAAGAGGACACGACAGAATCAGGAAACAGCGAGTAACGGCTTAACCATAACCTCTCGTGTCTGAAGAACTCGTGCCTGTCCGATGTCAAAGGTGTCGATGGTAAAGATGTCCGTGCGCGCCGTCTCGAAGTAGTTCCTGAGGTCGTTGTCGGAGACGGCCAGTATCATCTTGTTGGTGTCGCCCTTCTCCCCGTACAGCTTGACGAACACCCTGGAGTCCGAGCTGGCCCCGTTCACGCTGCCCGTCTTGATTGCTATGTGGTAGCCGACATCTTAGAAGGATGTAAATTTGCACATTGTTGTTATTTGTATGAGCATGAAAAAGATGTGTCGGCCTTTTTTTTAGGCTTACTTAACCCGTTCTACGTTTGAAACGTTCTTTCGCACTCACTAAAGAGACGCAGGCCGTCTCCATCCGGAACTAACTCGCGGACAATCTGTCCATCGTCCTCGTTACGATCCAACCACCTGACGAAAAACACACAGACACAGACATATTGAATTTTTCTAGGTTAATCGTTTTTTTTGTTCTATTAAATGCTGCTCGGTGTTTCCCAGAGTCCGAGATGGCACCAATCAAATGTCTTGTTTTGTCCACAAACCACTGGCACAGAGGAGAAAACCATTTAGATTTATTTATTTTTTTTTTACATTTTAATTAGCTGGAATTGATTTATCGGTGCGGCTCCATGCAAAACAGGCAAAAACTCTTCCACATTTTGCATTGGACCAAGTTTCACTTTCAACAGCACAGACAGACGGACAGACAGACAGGAAGAGCCTGTCTCCAGGCGTAACACTGCACCCCAGCCTTGTGGTTTGGCTCCAGTTACTGAAGCAGACAGCTGGCTGACCACCGTGCATTTAGTGCCCATTTGTAGTGGCAAACTCATCCATCAGCTGCCTAACTACTTAAACACACACCAATGGAGAACTGGTGAATGTAATGGTGGCCTATTTAGCAGGCTTTTAGGACAATTTGGTCCAGCTGGCTGCTGTTTTGGCGCGTTGCAGCCAAAGAATGAAGAAGAAAAACTCTACACTAAACACGCTGCACACGAAACATGCAAACATTTACTTATGTGAAGAAATAGTTTAACGTTTTGGGAATTATTCTTATTTGTTCTCATATCCGCATGATAAATAAGAAGCTGAAGTTATCAGCCAGTCTTCTCAACTTGGCATTTAAAGATTCTGGCCCCAAAGTTATCAAATCTGCCGACCAGCTCTTCCAAATTCATTTCCAAGTTTTTTTTTTTTTTACTTGGAAAAGATTCAGGCTAGATGTTTTTTTCCTCCTGCTTCCCGTCTGTACCCTGGCTGCAACTTCATGTTTACCAAACAGACTTGACAGTGGTATCGGTCTTCTCATGCAACTCTCAGCAAGAAAAGCGTCCACATATCTTCCCAAAACGTCAAGCGTATCCTTTTATCTGCGTCTAAAGGTATCATCGCCTTGCCTGAAACAGGGGAACTCAATGGCCACCGACTCTGGCTGGCCCTCCTCCCTGACCATCACCTTATCGAGGAACCAACCACAGCCTCCGCCGCGGCCATCGTGACCGACACGCACTCGGCGCACCTGGCCCAAGGACACAGACTCAATGAGAAACTCGTCGTGCTGAGGGAAGACACAGAGAAAACCTGGTTAAAGATGCTCGCAGCACATTTCCCAGACGTCGTTTTTTCTATTTTCTCTGATGCGCTCACGTTGCCCTTTTCAAATTTGTTGACATTGTTTTTGCTCATGATCATGAGTCGCTCCCCCGTGTCGCCCAGGTCACCGATCACGTTGAGGAAGACGCTGGCGTCGGTGCCGCTGCCGCTGACGTTGCCGGTGCAGATGGTCACGCGATACTTTATCACTGAAAAAAGAAAAAGGAAACGGAGAGAAGACGCTCATATTGCAGAACTTAACACTACTGACTGTTGACACGCGCTATGTGTTCTTACAGGGCAGCGGCTCTTCGATGTGCGCCCCGGTAGCTGGAAGCTCTCTGACGATCTCGTTGTCGTCTTCATTGATGTCCAGCCAGCGGCCGCATTGGAAAGAATATTTCTCCATCGTCAGAGTCTTGAGCAAAGTGACCTGCAGAGAGATGCACGCCTTCATCTTCGTCTCAGGCAAATTAAAACGGCAGGAGTGGCATTAACCAAGCACTTAACAAGTTAAAGTGAGATGGATTAAGTCCAGAAAGAGAGAGCTCAGTTTAAGATAAAATGCACTGGCTGCTTTTAGCCTTCAGGTTTACAGTCTTTTTACTTGTTTACAAGGCTTGTAGTGGCCGGGGACTGCCCAGTTAACAAATCCTTTAGTGTTTTAATAATCGATTTGGGCCTCTAAGATCCTCTGTTGCTAGTTGCAGGGATCCTCGGGTGCAGGATTAGACCCTAATTTGGTGTCTATTTTAGTGCTAAGGGGGGGAAATGATACACCAGACTCAACATCTTACACTGACAGATAAGATTCAGAGTGATGGGACTCACCCTCGCTAAATGCCATCCAGAAAACGGGTGTCTCTTCTCATGCCAGATGCGCACTTTCAGCAGTTTTCCTATGTCCGGCATTTCAATCTAAAGCGATCCCAAAACATTTAAAGGTCAGTGTGAGAACCTGAGGGCGGAGGAGAGGCTCAGTTTAACGGGTTGATCCGGGGGCTTACCATGAATTTATCAAGTTGGGCCTGTTCAAAACTGTCCGAGTTGTTTTCCAGTTTGATCTCATCGGATTTGCCCTTCTCTCCGTAGATCTGCAGGAACACCTGCGCATCTGTCCCGGCCCCCTTCACATCTGAGGTCCAGATCCAGAGGGACCATGGGTACTCTGAAGCAGAGGAAGAGTAAATTTAAAGTTTTTAATAATTCAAAATGGTCTGAATCAGAGGCTAGTTAAATAAAACATTTTTTTTCTTGAAATATAATTTGTGTGTTTTGCTTTTTCTTCCGCTGGTCAGAGATCTCTGAGCTGGATGAAGTCACCCACTCTTCTGCTTCTTCTGCCTCAGCGAGACCATCTCGTACAGCTCCCTCTCGATCAGCCCGTCCCCCTCGTCCTCGTCCAGCCACTTCCCGCACGGAAATGTCTGCTCAACGCCCGTGAACGGACAGTATATCACCACCTAGAGAGGGAAAATGGCCGCCTGGTCGTTGAATGACACTTTGAGAATCGCTGTGATACCGAAAAAGAAAAAAAACAGACGTGTTGTACCTTTTCACAGTACCATCCGGCACCGACAGCCCCGTTGTCGTGCCCGATGGTGACCCTGCTGAGCGGGCTGATCAGCTCGCAGATCTCCACGTTGAAAATGTCGATGAGGCCGCGCTCGAACGCGCCGCCCTCCAGGAAGACTTTGCCGCTGTTCTTCACGCCCTTGGAGCCGTGCATGACCATGTGGATCTTAGAGTTGGTGCCTGCACCCCTCACATCTCCGGTCATCACTTGGACATTGTATATGATCCCTAAGTAGAGTCGGGAAAATGAATCATTTATTTCAGTAATTTCAATTTGTTTTCATCATTATTACTATTTTATTTCCTTGCACAACATCACGGAGGATTTAAAATGTCAAGCAATGGTGGCTTGTGTTGTTCTCACCCATTGGCTGCATCGACCCGACCAGCACGTCTCTCTGTATTTTGCCGTCACACTCATCCATTGCAAACCAGCGATTAACTGGGAACTCGTACACTTCTTTATTCCCCATGTCATCGATCACCACCTGCAGAGACATGTCGCGCACGATCGCGTGTTTTCATGCGCATCCGCAAAGATTTTGTCGTGTGTGTTTGTGCGTAGAACTGTGCACACACCTTATCCAGAAACCAGCCTGCCGAGGAGCCTCTGTTGTTGTGTCCGATGGTGATTTTCCTCAGCCTTCCCAGGTTCGGCGCCTCGATCGTGAACTTGTCCTCTGACCCGCGCTCGAAGTTGTCTTTGTCACTGTCCAGTCGTCTCTCTCCTTTCACGAGAAACAAAGGAGTCTCAGAATAGGGGATCGGTCACGCTGAATTCACAGTGTGGACGGAGCTACAGTCGTTATACAGTAAAAATAATCATACAGCACTTTGGTCCTGGCTGTTAATGGTGGTAAATAAGAATGGAAAGTCAAATTAAGTTTCATAGGCCACGAAACATTTCTGGAGCTTCACAGCAAAACAGCGTTGCATCATCGTCCTAAACGACTGAAGTAGATGAGGACGAAAACAGCTTTTCAGTTCAAATCGATTTGTCGCTGGCTACTTCAGTTGTTTAGGAGAACGCTGCAACATCGGCTTCCCATCGGCGGGAAGGTGAGAAGACAAGTTTCATTTTTTGGGTGTACTCATCCATTACTGCAAAAAGCTACCTGCAGACTGTTTGAATATTTATCAATTTATCAAGCAAAAAGAGCAAACAACTGCTCGACCCCAACGTCACAAATATGAGGAATTCAGCTTTTTATATTATTAGAAATTGTAATGTCATTTTTGGAACGTTTGGTCTATAAATCAGACAAAATAAGCCAAACTGAAGATACCTCCTCCGACTCATTGGGAAAACTATATGGTCAATAATAAAAGAAGTCACTCGCTGTAGAGTACCTGTGTCACCGTTCTCTCCAAAGATGTTGAGGAAGACGTCGGCGTCGGTTCCACTTCCCTTCATGTCGGCGGTGAACACGCTCACTATGTATTTATTTACTGCAAAACAGGAAATACGAAACGGGGAAAATCAAGAAACTACCGATTTCTATAATAAATGCACCAATTTTCTTCCATAACAAATCACTATATAGTGACAATTAGTTGGACTTTTCTATTGTCGCTCAGCAGGTTCCTTACTAATCTGCAGTGAGGATGGTTTCCAGGTTAAATATTCATAACAGCGTGCGTGTGCTAACGCCGGTTTTCCACTACAGCGTGCAAAAATCGCGTGAGCACGCCCCGCTTGCCTTTCGCTGAACGCCGTCCGGTGTCTCCAGCGGGCGGGTAGTAGGGTGGCCGCAAGTTTTTCATTGGTTGGCTACCCAGGCGTCTTGGAGCGTCGCGTGCAAAAGTTCAGGTTTCCTGAAAACGCGCCGCCATGGTATCCCATCATGCATTGCGGGCCATTTCACGCGTCTCATTGAAAATGAATAGACGACGCGCGGGCAGCCTCGCTTGCACGCTGTAGTGGAAAACCGGCGTCACATCACGCTGCCCTCCCGTCTTCATCTGAACCCCTCGGCTTTACGGCGCTCTGCTTGATTGACTGCAGGTGTGAAGATAAGATGTTAGATCACGTTGCAACAGAGGACACGCGGGGCTGGTTTACCCCCGAGGATTACACTCCGATGGAATTCGATTACAGCCTGACACATTAGGAAAATGTGTAGGCTATCAGACACCTTTGTGTACAACCCGGCCCGACACATGGCACCGACACTGTCATTTCTTTCTTCTCACTCGCGGTGGCTTCGTTTAGAAATACAACCTCTCACACAACTACAGTCTCTCTCGTGTTCGACCTCAGTGGTCTTTCTGAAATGTTCTGCAGGCTTTTGGCATTTTAATCAACTGTTATTTTTCCCGTTCTACCCTCCGTAAACCTCTGTGTCCGCTCTGTATCGTACGTTTGTCCCGGAGTGACCTACATTTTGGGACGTCCATGGGGTTCATGCTGCCCAGCAGGTCCCTGACAAACAGGTTGTCCGCCTCCTCCCGGCTCAGCCAGTTGCTGCAGGCGAAATAGAAGCGCAGATGGGGCCGGTTCATGTCGGTCACCACCACCCGGTCCAAGAACCAGCTGGCGTTCATCCCCGTGTTATCGTGCTCGATCCTGGGGAGGCAAAGCGTCATAGCGTGACATGAATTCAGCCCGCAGGTTATCACAAAAGAGCTCGCAACATTACAGGCGCACATGGCTTCGTGTTCCTGTGCAGCGGTGAAGACCACAGAAGGGAGAGTGTTGTTTTTTTGGTGGTTCGGTGTGAACATCATGAGATTTGAACAACACTGGCTGCTGCAACGCAATGGAATTAAGCATCTTTTTTTGACAAAGATGATGCAGATTGAAAAAAAGAGTCACTACACATATGAACAGAGTTCTCAACAGACAGCAGACAGAAGCAAACAATTTTTACAAGGACATTACATTTCATCTCCAGAATCTGAACAATCTGTGAGTTTAAATTTAGTTTATTCGTGTAAAGCTTTTCAAGAAATCTAGCAGATTGCATAATGCGCTAATGCAAGTCTCCAAACAGCTGCAGAAACAGTCACCTTTGCTCTAAAACTGTAACACTTATCGTAACAGCTGCTTCCCAGCTCTGGCACAATAATCCCGACACCAGTGATGACTGGACTCCAAATTATGCACTCACATTTAGACAAACGAGCATATTTACTGCTACAGGCTCCTACAAACTTCAGAACGTGTGGCACATTTTGTTTGGGGATCGCTGCAGTTTTATATAAGGGAGAGATTTTGCACTTTCCAAACTAAACTTTCCTTTTGTATCTGGGAGGTTTTAACAAATAAGAATTAAGAAATCTTAAAACCTGAATCTTAAATTCAGATTATTGGATTTTTAGACTTTTTTAAGAACCCACAGACGCCCTTTTATGATAATTACAAAGGATGCTGCTAAATAGAATTTGCGTAAATGCACAGATTTACACTGATCTGGCAATGACTGCAAACATATTCTAGAAGTTTTCTTTTATCTTGAAAGTAGAAGTTTGATAACAACCACAGCTCCAGATCCACGTCCACTGGTTCTTAATTTTCCGAGCCACGGTGCGGCATCTCCGCTTTCTGCACTTGCTTGACTTCTTCGTTTCCTCCGTTCACGTCTGGCGGGCCGTGATGTAACTCGGCCTCCTCTGGAGTAACACGCTAACTCCCAACAACAGATGGGCTTTAACCTCCTGTCACTGGATGAAATCCTTTTGATGGCCTTCGGCACAGCTGGTAAATAAGTGAGGACTGTTTCTGTGTGATCCTCTCCGTTAAGCTGCCGTTATCCTGTGTGAGGTATACTTAACGACGGAGCAGAAACTGTGATGACCTGGAGTTGTGATTTCTGGGTATTTGCTGCACCAATGCAAACACCAAAGAGCCATTACATTGTATATATGTTTATATAGTATATATGTTACCACACACAGTCAGCTTGTTTTTCTATGTGCTGTACAGTACCTCAGCTTCTTCAGAGGCCCCACGTAGTGTGTTTTGATGCGGAAAACATCCGTCTTATTCTTCTCAAATGCAGTTCGGCTTCTGTAAATTGAGGAAAACATGAAAAATGTCAGAATTTGACAGAAAGATAGATAAAGTGTAAGTG
>OMLP01045779.1:26493-41241 GCA_900302685.1 Spondyliosoma cantharus
ACGAACCGGGCCTGTGCGCAGAGAGGAGCCCCTCCGCCAACTACAGCGAATCAGACACCCTCGTTTTCATTAACGGAGAATGCCTGCCTTTGTCTCTGACCCACATATCCATCTGTTCTCGTCTCCCTACAATATTGAACCCACTCTCAGTGCCAATGCTCCCATAATTAAGGTGCATGGTGTCATGTGAAAATAAATAAAAAGCCGCCAGGAGTGAAACACTGTCGGCATGTGTACATGTCCTCGTTCTCTCTTTCCACGTACGATCACCTGCAAGAGAATGACGGGGAGACACCGATTACGTGGGAAAAAGCAAACCCAATGCAAATTTTGGAATTCATGCAATTTGAATTTGTTATGATTGCACTGAATTTCCAAAAAGTAGCATTTTTAAATCTGCCTCGATGTTCAATCGGGCAGATATGCATGGAGACAATGCAGCCCTCCCTTACCTGTATCATGTCGTGAAGTTTAAAATTGACCATTACACAATACAGGCAGGACCTAATATATATTGGAGTAAGGTGAAACTCCTTACTAGTGTGTTTTATGCGACAAAAGTCACTCATCAAGCGTCCATGTATTGTAAATCCTCAGCTGAGCAGACCACACAGCATGGAGATACTGAATACATGGCATGTTGATGCCATCTGAGGTGGATGAATGAGACCACCCACAAGGTGTGGGTGACATGGTGGAGTGTGGCTAACAATAAGTTGGTATATCCTATACGCTGCACAGGTAACCCTATCTGTCAATCAATGTGTGCCAAGATAAAGGGAGCCCGCCGCTGATAAGATCCCCTGAGAGTCATTTGATCGTCCAGAGAAATGACATCGTGGTCTTCTTTCATTTGCCTCTGAATGCAAAAGAAGACCGGCCATGTCACATAGTTCCTCCTTACTCCAGATATTCTGTGTCCGACACTTTATACGACTGTATTGAAGAGAGATTCCTGCTCCACAGCCAAACCTTTGTTACGAGCACGCGACCGCTTCTCTGACATCGAAGGACTTTTTTTTTAGGTTCCGAGTTGATACGTTTTTTTGACAAACAGGTCAAAGAGATTCTTGGTGTGTCGAGCTGATTTAGTCTTTAGGTTTATGTTGAGCAGGAAAGATCTCTTATACAGTGTTATATGCAACAAATACAACCAAACACAAGGACAGAATCATAACCATCCTTTAGGCAGACTGATTAGAAAATACCTCTTTTCTGTGCTGAAGGATCAGAGAGGAATAGAACAGACGAAAAGTTAACAGCTGACATCGAAAATAAAGCGTCGATCTAGCTCTGAGCGCACTGGTTATACATTATGTATCGACTGCAATATAATAAGTGCAAACAAATCAGAGTAGGGCGAGTCACTGAGACCTGATACAGTCTCAGTCTCATAGAGCGATATAGTCTTACATACAAGATATTTATAAAAGTATTCCGTAGTTCATTTGCATCGTCGTAAAACCCTTCTGAACATACTTGCTTGCCAGGTGAACCTTGGGCGTCACGCCAAAGTCTCCGAAAAGGGTGACAAACACGTTAGCATCCGTCCCTGCTCCCTTCACGTCACCGGTGATAGTGACCACCTCGTACACTGAAAGATACAGGAGAGAAGAGTGTGTGTGTGTGCGGTGTCGTCCGTGTTGTGACACATCTCACAATCCTGAAATAGCAAAAGCACGCACAGGGAATACATTCTATCTAACAGGGTATCAATAATTCAAAAAGTAAAAACTTGAATAAAAGGACAAACACAAAGTCAACATCCTCAGACAGTGTCCGATAATCTATAAACATTAGGCAGCGTTATGTTTCCTTCCACACACTGTTGCCAGGGAATTCAATGCGGCGAATCTGCAGCGAATCCATGTCGGCCGTGAAACACCGGCCAAGCGTCTCTCACGTTTCACAAATGTGTCTCTTTGTCTGACCGAGCCACCGGGTTGATGGAAAGGTAAACAGGGTCAGAACTCAGCAGCCTGTAAAATCTGCCCCAGTTCGTGTCATTTAAGGAGTTTGGGTGGAGGAGGGGGAAGAGGAGAGTGGACACGCACGTATCTGACTTCACCGTTTTTAGTCATGCTAGCAGCTCGGGATGGCAAGGTTGGTTTGTTGGTCCACCACTTTGGTCCAGATGGAGATATCTCAATAACTACAGAAAGGATCGCAGTGAGGTTTGGTAGAGTCATTGGTCTTGCCCAGATGATTAAGCCAACGGACTTTGATGACCCTATTGAGTTTTTATTGCAAGGCCTCAACGACTATTAGATGGATTTGCCATGACTCACTTTACCGATATCCAAACTTTTCACCTAACACCATCAAGACAGTATTTTACTCTGTTTATTTCATCCACAAGTTTCCAGAAGAGGTAACTGGGGAAACAATTATGGGGGATACTTCTTGCGCTAGGTGGAACTAGCATACGGATCCAGGTATCATAATGACTAATTCACCAGCAAGTCTTTCAAGAGTTTAGAAGTGTTAGCTGAGCGGGCTATGCAATAAAAATAGTAGTATTCACTAGCTAAAACTGTCAGTCTATATCTTCATAAATAAATGAAACACTGTACCACTCGCACTAAGAAGAAGGATTAGTGTCCTGTTACCATCGAAAACGCCAGTTCAGGTGAAGTGACAGGAAGCGCTGGAAGTCAACCATATATTTAGCACCCACCAGCTTCAGCTGTGCTATGTGCATGTTAGCATGCTCAAAACATGGGAAACATTACCATGTTCTCCTGCAGAAATGTTGCATATTTCACTTTTAACATCTGCGTGTTGGCATTAACATTGTGAGAATGTTAGCGCGCCCATGTTAGCATTTAGCCTTTGCACAGCCTCACATGACTGCAGGCTCATAGTCTTGTTAGAAAGTGTTTGTGGCTGTTGCTCACTTAGCAACATGCATCACAGTCTGTATAATCAGAAGAACGACAAACCTGTATATTCTGGAGAGGATGCTAAAAGTCACACCAGCGAAACAGCCCGGGTTTGAGTTACAGTAACAACATCAAATCTTCAACAGGAGATTAGTCAGCGGTTGGCTGTTGACTGCGACTCAATAGCTTCCCTTTGTCCAGAGGTAATTCTATAGTCCTGCTGCATTACTGCAGATAAAGGTAAAATCCTCTCTCCTGTGGTTATGTAAGATATGGTACAGGACACTTTGGTAAAATGGGCGTCCGGTCTGAACAGAGTCAAACAGGTGGGATTGGTTTTCTGCAGGTTATACTGGGTGATTCAAGGAAGGAGTAGAGGAGCAGAGGATACATTCAGCAGAGATAGAGGACACAGACAGATTACCTAAAAACATCCAGGAGAAGGAGAGGCAGAGTCCTGATAAAGAGCAACTTGACCAAAAGTCGATCCGATAGGGACACGGATACCTAATTACCAGTGAGCAGAGCTATTAAAGTCGAATTAAAGAGAAAGCGAGACACCTGATAAAATCAGATAGACGGCGGCCTGGTAGAACTGGGCCGTGATAAACTCCTCAGAGTGTCACAAACCTGAGCAGGCCAGTGAGGCAAGAAAGTCGTGTACAAAGGCAAGTGTCACTGCTGAGGCTAAACAACTCCACATAATGCTCCATTCATAATCTGCACAAAGGAGCCAACTGTGCGTTAACTTCATCCGTCTGGCCGTGAAAATGCTGGAAAATACAGTAAAATGTCACATTTTCAGCTCTCTGTCAACACGATGTGGGCAATGAGATGAAAAACTTTTAAGATCAGACATGTTCATGTGTTCATGGTGACCGCGTCTGCAAGAACTTTCACTTCTTATACTTTCTTAAACGAAGGGTTCAGGCAAGAGGGACAGATTGTGATCTCGGGTTTAATAATACAGAAAGCACTTCCTGTACTGTGCATCAACCCACTCAACTTTTTCAATATTGGATCCCAGTCTTTACCCAACAGTGTGAGTGCCTAAACGTTCGAAAAGGCAATATCAGGGAAGAGAAATCTGCCTAATCTGGTGTAATTTAAGGGTTTCTTGGACACATGGGAGCTTGTTGCTCCGACAAAATCCGCCACATTCTTCTAGATTGATTAATTCCTTCCAAAAAAGTCCTGTTCAAGTTATCTGGTGTCCTGTAGTTTTTCATTATCGCCATATATATCGCAGAAAAACAAAATGTTGCTTTTCAGATACATTTCTCCAGCGCATTTGCTCATTATGTTAACACAGAACATGATTCAGGTGGCATTATGTTTCATTGAAAACACATTTGTACATTAGCTGTATAAACATCATTTGGAGAGATAGGGTCTTTAGATTTTGAGCATGGATCTTCATTCCTGACAGAACAGGAGTGTAACAGAATAAACCTCACTCAAAGGTTGACTTACTGGCTTTTGTTGGGGCTTTAAATGGAAAAATGCACTTCAAAGCTCGGGAAAAAGGTGGTAATAAAACTTAATTCATGACTTTCGTTGGATGACAGTCACTCAGCTAACCTTCCGCCTAACGCCACAAAAGGAGGTATCTCGCTCCCGTCTGTTTGAAAACCTCTGATCCGCTTTATGAATGCTCCTCTGGCTCCGGGCCTAGCTAGCGTCTGGCCCTGGTGGTTCTCCCCAGCTCCCAGAGACTGGGACGGCACCCAGCAGCTGTCTGTCCAAGAGCTTCTGTTTGGCTCCATTCATGTAGAACATAACCGAGCTTTCGCCCAAGAACAATGACCGAGGGATTCCCTGGCTGCTCCCGTTCAGAGCTGCAGGGAACAGGGAAGGAAATCTGTATTTAAGATTTGGGACACTGTGTCGTAGAAGTCAGGCCTTACCTTTCTTTTTGTAGTACTCGTCCTCGTATCCATCAGATGAGTCCGTGTGATAGTCCAGCAGCTCGTTCTGGTACAGCAAAGCATAGTCCACCTGTTTGTTTTTGGATTTTTTACCCTTTTTCTTTTTGTCTTCATCGCTGTCGGCCGATCCCTTCTTCGCCTTCTTCTTCTTCTTTTTCTTCGAGTCCTCCTCCTCTTCCTGCTCCTCGATCAAGGGCTCCTCATCATCGTCGTTGTGAGACTTCTTCTTCTTCTTGCCGTCCTTGGACTTCTTGTCCTTGGACCCCATCTCCTCCTCTCCCTCCGGATTCTCCGCGGAGGGTTTCTTCTTCTTTTTCTTCTTTTCCTCCTTCACTCCCTCAGTCACTTCCTCTTTGAGCTTCTGTGATTTCTCCTTCTTGGAACTGGTCTTGGGCTCATTATTGTTCCGCTCGCCGTCCTCTGCCTCATCTTCAATCACAGCGCCGGCTTCAGCATCATCGTCTGGCTTCTTCTTCTTCTTCTTCTTTTTCTCTTTTGCTTTGTCGCCCTCTCTTTCCTTCTTCTCTCTCTCCGGGGCCTCCTGACTCTCAGGACTCTCGGCGCTCTTGTGTTTCTTCCGACTCTTCTCCCCTTTTGTGGTGTCCCCGTGGGTCACACCGTTGCTCCTCTCCTTTAACTTTGGCTCCGTTTCCTCCACTTCGTCATCGACTTCTTCGGTTTCCTCCGAAGCTGTGGATTTTTTCTGTTTCGACGGCATCTTTTATTCATCCACTTCCCTGGCCTTTAGTTTCGTAAGTGCTGCCTTGAGTTTCTAATAGTGTAAGACAATTCATTTGACCCTTGGCTGCGGAGAGGTTCTGCGATCGTGGGGTTCAGAACCGCCCGGGTGCAGGCGTACAGACTCAGGACAAGCATTAAGGGAGTGACGGCCGCCTAGAGGTCTCCCACCCGGTTCATATATGGCCATACAACCAACACACACCACTCATGAAAGATTACTGTCACCTCGGTCCTCACGTGATCCGCGAGGGAGAAAGCCCCGTGAAAAAGGAGCCTTGCGCAGAGAACTTATCCTCGCTGCCACGGCGCCCTCCATTATTCATGGCGTCAGGATCGCTTTACGGGCCGGGACGTCTCGCTTTTACCTGCAGCCACACGGACACAGACAGCCGGACACACAGACACGTAAACACACACATACACCCAAACTCTCCCTGACGACTGCTCCTCTTTGTTTATTCTGATACAACAATTTGTGTAAATCACATTTAGAGAAAACAACTAGAAAAGAAAAGAACTGGCAACAAACTGGCTGCATGTTAAGGTTTACCGCGGATGAGTAAATAGCCATGTGGCGATGATTTATGTATATCATGGCGATGAATTTCAGCTGTTTAAGTTATTCATTTATTTTTTATTCATCTCTGTTTGTTTGTCAGTTGTTTAGCTGATTTGTCAGCAGGATAACACACATTCCCATGAGACTTGGATGGAGGACGGGTCTCCAGACCCCGTTAATGTTCTCACTCTCTTTAACATTGCAAGGCGATTCTTCTACATTTTCATTAATTTTTCAGGAAATAATGCATGAATACTTGTGATAATGGTGTCGTGGTGCCATGTAGAAATAATTTTCCTCCAATTATTGGTTCCGGAAAATGAAAAGTCATGAGATTACGGATGATTAATTGCTTTGCAATGAAGAGACAAGAATAAAATCATGAGAATTATGTTGTTTGTCAAGCATTTTTAAATTAGTACATGGATTAATTTCAACTTTAGATCAACATCAAGAAGTGTGTTCTGTCTGAACGTCTTTTTTTTATAATGGCACAATTTCCCCGAATGCAAATTTGTGTTGCACTTCCATCACACTGGCTTTCACATTTGCACCTGACTATGAGCCAAATCATCCCATTAGTCTCATTGCTGCCACCTGACACCTGATCATGCAGGCGTCAGGGGGAAGGGCAGAGTTTGGTCATATTGATCTTTCAACATCAGATTACCCAACCTACCCACTCAAAATATAAATTAAGAATTTACTCTCAGTGTACCTGACTGCAATTGTGATGTTACTTTTAGCTAATCAACTGTTTATCCATGACTCTTAGATAGCTAACACGAACTATTTAAACTGTTTATCAGTTACTTTTAATTGATGTGATAGCTGTTTCAACAATTTACACTTCGTTTTTAGCTTTCTATTATAACCGTTTATCTTACCTTACCTTCAGCTATCTGTTTCAAACATGTTTATTACTTTTTGCTAAGTAAAGCTATCTGTTTGAACTGTTTCTCCACCGCCAACATTAGCTAGCTACTTAACAAAAACAGTTAGTTGTTGCCATCTTTCAACTGTTTATCTATAACTAACGCTAGCATTTGGTACAACGAACCATGTTTAAACCATGTACCCATTACTTTTAGCTATTCACCTGTTTATTCATTACTTTTACTTAGTTAGCTAATAATTTGAACTTAAACCTTTGGGAAATGTCAGCAAGCTAATGTTATTTAACCATTTACCTCTTACCGTTAGCTAATTACTTCAAATTTATCCATTACTCAATCATTTTACTATTAAGTATTTAGACTGTTTATCCCTAATGTTAGCTAACATTTTGGGTAACGTTAGCCAGTTGTGTTCCAGTTCCAGTACTTTTAGCTAACTACTTAAACTGTTAGCTAATTCATTACTTTAAGCCTTTTATTTATCCAAAGCATTCCAGGCCAATTGAGCCTATATAGCTATTTCAACCATTAACATTATTTTAAACGAGCCACAATGTTAGCTAACTGTTGCACTGTTAATTCATGACTAACTTTTAGCTAATGCTAGCTGTTTAGCTGACTCAACATGACGATATATACAATCAAATTATCATTTCTGATTTGTATGAGTTAATCTTAAACCAACCAATCATCATAGAACTTGGCAGTTGATTCGCTGATGTATATTTCTAGCTGATTTTATTCGCCTTTACTGTAATTATTAAGTCAGCGCAGGTCAGATATGATCTGCCATACGTCCAGCCGTCCTCTGCTGAGTCAGGCAGTGAGAGGACACTGACACCTGCCGCTGCTTAATAATTGAGGTGTAGACAGTAGCTTTGCTTAACGAGCTAATTGGAGGAGACAAACCACAGGTTAACTGGTCTGAAATGACCATTTAGCATCTTGTTTCATCTCTGGCCACCACAAAAGCAGGAAGTTTTATCTTTTAAACTAAGTCAGATTCTTATTTGTGGCAAATGTATCATAATAATTAAATATAATATTAATGATACTGCATTGTGCTCATATCCTGGACACACACAAGAAAAACGACTCCGTCAACATACAAGTGAGAAAATCCAAACAAGTTTATTTACAAACACAATACCAGTATAAAGAATGATCAAGAGTCAGTTAAGAAGCACTGTGTTATATATTACCTCCGTTCAGGACACAGACCGGCTCCCTTTCCTTTCCCATTCTTGATTCAAGGGTGAGTCTGTACAACAATTTAGAGGTCGAGCCAAAAGATTTTTGGTGTTCATATTTCTTGAACTCATATCTGTAGAGTCAAACGATGAAAGAAAACGTTCAGCGCGTTTTTTTTTGTTTGTTTTTTTTTTTACCTCAGTAGCAATGATGTCCTTGACATAGAAAGGACAGCCAAGCATGAACAGAAGAGTGACAGAATATTCATTTACAGTCTCTTAAAACCCTTTTGCAATGTACAACAAAACAGTAAAATCAGCTTTCCAGTGCTTGAATGCCGACTGACCGTTCACAGTTCAAGGGGAGGGGGGGTGTGAAATAATACAGTGTAACCGAAGTGTTGTAGCACTTCATAAAAGGGCAGCAACTATCGTCATTCTTTAATCTATGAGAACTGCATCCACTATTATACAATTAGCTTCCACCAATCCACTCATTTTTTCTGTTAAAGTGTTCATGTACACATCTCCAGACGCACCGTGAACTTCAGTCGAGGCTTAAGTGTAAACATAGTTCAGTGATCATTGAAGCAGGCACACACAAAGCCAAGTATAGAGTAAAGTCATGCAGAGCATTACATGATTATGAATGAAGTTTACGGGGGAGTAAAACTTCACTGATTCCATTAGAATATAAGCTGAGAACTGCACATGAATGTCTACAACCCCAGAGAGCCTTAAATGTCCTTCGATTTAAAGGAGACATTCAAGAAACGAACCAAGACTTTAATGTATTTTTTTTTTTGGGATAAGCAAAAACACATGGGTGCATTGCATATCGTTTACAGGGGTTTTGATATCTCATAAGGCAGCATGGCTTAAGACATGAATGACAGCGAGAGGCTGGATCGCTCGACGGAGCTGTGGTACTTTACAAATTGAACATCGGCCTTGAAGGGGTTTTTTTTTTTTTTTTTGTCGGAAGCGCAGTCGTTGTGAAATATTTGAAACTTTCCTCCTCGCTGCTCCTCTCGTACGACCTTTTTTTTCGCCAGAGAAAATTTCAAAGGGGGATTTTTGAAAATATTCACCCAGTGAATCTGGTGAATAGGAAACCGATTACAAAAGTAAACAACTGGATGTTACAATTTCATCTTTTTTTTTTTCGGCATTTTTTTTCCTTTTTAAATATTAGCTTAATACCAAGGTCCAGGTTTTTGATTTAGAGAAACGTTAAAAGCTGCCACACCCACAGAGAGTCCGAGATAAAGACAGAGGAGAGGTGGGGGGGGATGAGTGGGCAGAAAAGACGCCCACACCGCGGCCCATGACAGCGCAAGTATCTGTGCAACGTTGAGTAGAAAACAACACCTCTGTACAGCTGAGCCACTAGAAAAACTCCACAGAAACAACATCACTATGAAGACCACTTTTCACATTAAAAACAAGCATCCTATGGTTTCGTGAGTCGGAGATAACCATAGTGATTTCGATCGGCTGAATAAACAACGTAAGGTACGCGTCGAAAAAGAAAAGCATGTTGCCGATGAAAGCAGGCGACCCTCGACGTGTCGCTGAACGAGTGAGAGCAAAGAATCGTACGCTCTGAAGGCCAACTGTCTTTTTTAAATAGGGAGGGAACAGTGAACCGCCTCGTTGACCGAAATAAAAAACACAAACACGCAAACGTGATTCAAAGTAAACAAACTAGAAAATGTCGAGCTTCAGTGAGGGATCACGTGCACTGCCCCGTGTGTACGTGAAGGATCCCACGGGTGTGCATGTGGATGAAGTTGAAGATTTCATGGGGCATCGCGTGAAAGCCCGGCCGCGGCTTGACGTTGTCGTAGTAGTGGTGAGTGATGAAGATGCCGGAGGGGTTCATGGGAAACGCCCAGAAACCGTAGAGGTGGACCTCCTCGCACATCTCCATCGCGGCAGTCACGAGCATCAGGCCGCTGCTGAGCCGCTTGGCGCGGACGCCCTGCACCGCCCAGAAACGCTGCACGTTGAGGAGGTACTGCGGGTGGAAGAAAAACACGCCTCTCTGGGAGTCGAAGTCGTCCAGCATGTACTTGACTCTGAAGGAGACGTCGGTGTTGCGGGTGTTGTAGAAAGCGGGCAGCACCACCGACGAGTTCTCGTAATTCTGGAGGACTTCGTAGAACGGCCGCCGCCATTTCTCCAGCTTCTGAAATCTGTGACACGTGAGATGACAAAAAGCCAAAAGAGGAGAAGACTTAAGACAGACACAGATTGAGAGGCAGCGAGATATCTGGCGTCTCGCCCTCGTAGATGTTTACAGTACCTCTCAGTAATAATGCTCGGGTTTATTGTCACCAGATCCGTTTTGGTGCCGACGTCAGCCGTGTACTTTTCATTAATGGGTGGTATGTTGCACCTGCGGGAAAAAGAAAAGTCCAACTGTTGAAGGAGTTTAACTGAAATGACTTGAAACGTGTTTTTCATGCTTTTTCTTTCGACGCCTTGCAGTTAAATTTGCTCGCCATTTTCATTTAATTAGCATTTTTTTGGAGATTGGAGAGCTGCCTCCGCCTGTCAGTCACACAGGAATCATATAAGAAGCCTGCTTTTGTTAAACTACATCTGCAATCAAGGACCCATTGTTTTAAAAATAGCCTGCCATGAAATGCAAGTGGGTAAATCTGTCACAGCTCTCATTGTAAACTACAGGCGAAAAGGATTAAAGGATGTTCTTATTATGTGATTGCATGCTCTGTTGTTGCAAAAAGTAATTCAAAATCTTAACAGTGAGCAAAATGAATTGTAGTCATCTTTGTGCACTGAAGGATTATATTCAGTATACCTAAACACAAAATCTGCCGAGTCAATTTCCTTTCCACATTTGCTGTTCTTGATGATGCCGCCATTTCCAATGACAGCACATTTCTTGTACTGTGATTTGGAATATGGCATATCCTGGATGAAGAAGACACACTCTGTTAAAACTCAGACAGACAGCATTGATCATCGAGGGGCTCTTGCAACCAGACAGATCTCGTCATGAGGTTAAGCAGCACGAAAACAATGTTGGCTAGAGGGAGACGTAGCGTCAACTCACATCTGGGAACATTTTGAAGACTTCAGTGGTGATGGGAAGGATCCCGCTGGTGTCCACCTCGTACCTCAGCTTGGTCCCTGCGGGAGTGTTCCTCTTGGTGGTGAACAGAAAGGAGGGAGCGTTACAGCATCGAGACAGAGACATCCTTTAGGAGGACACCGAGGAGAGGACGGAGTTAGTTTAGTCGTCACGCCAGCATCAAGACCAAATGACCATAAAGACATATTGCATCCATTAAGAGAAACAGGAAAAACAACATAGTGACGTTACTTGTGTTACCCCGTTTAAACACAATGCATCCCCCTTGCTAACCTGTCGTCCCTCGTCCCATCTCTTCGTGGGAGAGGGAGCACAGAGGGGTTTAATTGAATTTGTTGGTCAAGTCTGCCTGACTCATTGATCCTTTGTGGTTTGTGCAAGTTACGATCTTTGGCTCTGACGATTGGCTCTGAAATATCAGCAGCCTAACTCTGCTGTGTATTGATCAATTCGTGGCGCTGACTGTGGTGCTGAAGCAGCTGACCTATTTGTTACAGTGCCCTTTTCTCTCAGTCGCGCTCTTCTGTCTTTGGACTCATAATATTCTCCAAATGATATACTATACTACTAATACTAATACTAATACTATATACTATATCACTTTGATTAGCCCCAGTAAGAACGCTGGTGTTCTCATTGGGTGCAGAACCAGACCTGCTGGAGGAATAAACACCCAGAGTCACATAAGATTAAAAAAGTGGGTTCATCTTCACTCCTATTAATCAACCCGACTGCAGCGAGATCTGCATAGGCGACAGCCACTTTCAGGCACTTGCTGTTGCGACAGGATATCTAGTGAACGCACCGTTACCTTGAGTAAATCTCTGGATTTCTCTGGGTTTGAACATTGTTGGAAACCTTTTTAAAACCCAACCCATTTCGATGCCGAATTCTTACATATTATTTCCCTAAAAGCATCAAAAATGCAACAATGAAAACAAAGATTTATGTTCAGTGTGCAAACTGAGCGGTGATGAAGTCATGTTTGAGTCGCAAGAAATATTTTCTTCTGCTGAGACTGAGTAATGCTTACTTGAAGTTGCTGGTCTCTTCCTTGTTCTGCTCCCATCTGCACACTTGCAGGTTTCGCCACCTCTCAAACAGCTCTGAGGTTTTCACCCTGGCAGACAGGCAGAGAGACTTGTGGTATGAGGAAGGATACCCTTGGCCATGTTTTTTCCGATTAACCATGTCTCTACATGGAAAGTAAATTGAAGAAACGTCATAACAAACAAGTCAAAAACGAAACCACAAAACTGTAGTGATTCATCTGTGATGGCTCTACTAATGCCGTTGGATCTAGACTCGTTAACACAAAGGCAGCGGCTTCATCAAGCACGACTGCAAATAGCTGTCCTTGAACTGACATTTCCTTCGAGACCATTGGAGGATGTGATTTGCTTTGGGAGGCAGGGTGGCACCATTACTCGTCTGTCTGTTTGGCAGTGTGACAGCAGTCGCTCTCTGCCTCATCCAGAATGGCTCGTGGCCCTTCGTCAAGCTCCAAGAATGCTTTCAACATTAGAGTTTGGCAGCCTGAGGGTCACGCACAAAAGGTCACTGGACAATGTTCACAATCATACGAGAAGAAAATGCACTGCTCGAATTGCCATCAGCACAATTGGCTCATTGAGGAGTGTAAAAGTCTTGCCAATAATCTACTGCATTACGTGTCGTTTATAGTGAGCTTCAGTTAAACTGTTATAAAATGAGAGTTACAACTTTCAGCTCTGAAACGTTGCCGATATGAATGAGTTTATGTGGCAAGATTTAAGCCTCGTTCTCTCCCACAGTTTAACTTTTGGAGCCAATATTGTGAAGATTTGCGGCGGGCAGTTAGCTGTTTCCTGTCATCTCAACACTACCATACTAACTTTTTTAATAAACTGAATGGGTTTTTACTTACTGGATTAATTGCTCTGAAATTTTGTATGGACATTCATGTTCCCCAGAGGAAGAAGTACTTTGGGGATCCCCTGACTTTTTTTTATCTTTTTATCAGTATCATTTGTGGTTTTGAGTAGAATCTAAAACCTAAAAACAATTAGATTGGTAGCAACGACATGCTTGTTCCCATTAGGAGGACCTACAATGACTATTCCTAAGAAAAGAAACACTTAAATTGTCCAATAGCCTATTTTGTTTTATGACCAAACACCTCCCAAACTAACAGCCTCAGCTGATGCCTCAGCTAATAAGCAAATGTTAGCATGCCAACATGCTAAACTAAAATGGTGAACATGGTGAATACTACGCCTGCTAAACTTCAGCATGTTAACATTGTGATTGTGAACATGTTAGCATGTTGGTGACTGAGCCTCCCATGAAGAACACCAGGCTCTGAAGTCAACTTGACATAGTGGCCAAAGCGTGTCATTACAAGCTCCCATGATGCACTGGGGCTCAAAAAGACTTCACCTCATAGGCTTATATTGTGAAAAAAGCGGCTGTGAAATGGTGGATGCATTTTATTTGAGCGTCAAAACCCTGCAGAATGACTAATTTCACAATCAGAATTTGATCAGTTTGGTCTGATAACATAAGGAAATGTCTCTACACAGTTAAATTATTTTATTTAAGTTAGCCAGGAGTTTGCCGGCTTAGCTGAAGGAAGTCTCTAATTTACACGCTCCATGAGCCCCACAATGTGGAAGATCTGGGTAATTTTATTATACCTGTGAGGCTGAGCTTTTTTTTGGCTTCATGTGCCACTGAGCAGCTTTCATGGGAATGAATGGTGCTCCCAGATTTAGATCCAGGATGCTGACACTAGCATGTTGCTCAAAACAATGCTGTGCTAGCATGGCTATACACTCTCATCCTTGCCAAATTCTCTTCTAGTCCCCTTGTTGGTGTTTGAAAAAAAAAAGTCTCCCAGCCTCATAATGAACTCACCTGACTGGTGCTTGAGGATCACCTTGGGGAGGGGAGGAAAGGATGTTACTCTAAACAAGGTTTGTCGACGGCAACTCACGTCATTACGATCACTCACATTGTCAGGACTTTGACGTCCATAATCTCCTGTCTGAGCTCCCTGCATGCAGTGGAGTTGTATTCAAAGGAGCCATCATAGTTTTCCAGATACCTGGAGGGATAGACACAGTCATCCTCTGCCCAAAAATCCCCACACACAAGAAGAATCAACAGAATCAACAATAAAAAAAAAAATTAAAAAAATAACTGTGGGTAAAATGCAAGAAATAAAACAGTGTATAAAAGGAAAAATATCTTATATTATCTACAAAATGTCTTGGTCTGACTTTATGAAGTAACAGAATATCAGTATAGCAGTGTGGGATGACAAATGACAGAAGTGATGAAACTGGTTTGAGGCGTCACAGACTGGAGAGTAACTGCTTACTGGACACTTGCACCAGATTCTAGTACATCTTAGTCTAAACCAATGTGATAACCTAAGAGAAATAATAACT
>OMLP01045780.1:0-14248 GCA_900302685.1 Spondyliosoma cantharus
CCTAGGCTCCATAGCCAGCAAGGACAAAGGGACACCCAGCCTAGTTGGCCTCCTCCGTCCGCCTGCCCAGAACCAGCTATTTCACTCACGGGATCCTGAGCGGAGGTGAAAATGAAATTACTGCAGTGGGGAGAGCTTGTGAAGGAGACAGAGAAGAAGGAGGAGGTGGAGATGGTGGTGGAGGTGGAGGAGGGGCGTGAAAGAGGCTCGAGCATTTTGCTGATGAAGTCGTGTCTGGTTTTCTGACAATGTGCGTTTTGTCACCACATCACCACGTCGGAGCAGCTGAATAATTCATCACGAGAGATCCAGGAGAGCAAGTCTAGAGCTGTCCGTTACACACACATTTCTCCCAATGGCTGATGGGTGAGAAACTGCTGAGCGTCAATACCCGCTTTCTTTGGTCTTTAACCTGGCAGTACAGGTGGAGGGAGGCTGCACTGTCGGGGGGGAACTTCACAACCCAATTGCCAAAAATAAATGTTGGCAATGTATGTTTCTGTAAACCACAGATATATTGCAACTTTACATTTCCTAATTTTCAATGTTCACTTTTATGTTGTGACAACACGTGCTTATGGTCTAGTTAGGAACAAAAAACATCTGGTTAGGTTTAGGAAATCATCAAGTTGTGTCTTTAGTAGCCACAAGCAGAATATATCCCAAGGTCTTGTTACAAATATCCAGGTCCATCCAGACTTTATCAAGACAAATTCCATTGTAAAATGTTGATCTATTAATTCCCATTATTTAAACATTACATTTTTTTATGAGACATATTAATGGCATTTCATTTAAAAAAGAACAATGACATTTAATGTACAGAACACATTTACAGATTATGCATTTATAAGGGAATGGAGAGAAAAGATTAATAGAGAGAGTGACACAATTTATGTCATAACACACAAAGCAGATCACATATTTCATACACTTCATGCAGTGACAGCGGAGGGCATCACAAGACCTAAATAGACAAATGAATGATGCAATTTCACAATGACGATTAAATATGAACAAACCATTTAAAGGAAATAAGATTAAACTCAATTGAGCAGCTGCTGTTAAACTGGGTGCTTGCTTGAGCATCATTAAATGCAACAAAATAGATTGCTGAATATGTGATTTTCATTAGGTATTGCTCTTTGAAGTTGATCCTGTATCCATTCACCAGGAAGACATCTTGAAAGCATGGGCTCCTTCTGCACGATGTATGAAGCAGCTTCCCTTTGTGACCTGCAGTGGTCACAGATGTGCCCCAAGAGCTCCAGTCTGTGGCTCCTCGATATCCTGTCAGCACCCCAATAGTGAGGAGTTTCTGGTACAGGTGGTTTACATGACGGACAACCTTCAGATTTTTCTTTCACTGTAAAATAATTCCATCAGTAATGGAAAGTATCGGGATACATGACCTCTGGTCCCTCATCAAAACTATCCAGTGATTTCACTCTCATTTTAATGTACCACTGCATATTCTGCAAGTTTCTCTTCTTCTGTGGAGAAAACATGACCTAGCCATCTCTTTGAAGTTCATTGTCCCATTTATCATTTGATGAAGCAATGATTTACTCAGAATTTCTCACACAGTTTATTAGCAGTGTCTACCTTTCACTTACACAAAATGGCCCTGGCCTGAAGTTTTCTTTTACAGACCCCGATTTGTAAGAGTGTGTAGGTTGGCTATGACCAATAATTAACATCACCTCCCACTGAAGTTGTGGCACATTTCAAAGTCCCCGTAAAAAATCAACAACAACACACAAACAAGAACCTTTTGGAAGGACAAAAACAACAGTTTGGCACATTTTATCACAGCATCCTACCAGTGTTAGATGAAATAAATGTCATCAGTCTTCTGCAAAGAAATCTCAAAGAAAGACTGCCAAGGCACTCCTCCTCTCCTCTCTTAGTGTGAGCAACTGCAGTCTTTATTGTGTGCATGTAACAATAAGAGTTCTTTAAAAACATGACACATATTATGTGTTACGGCTAACAGTCTTTTGAAGGTTTTTTAACCAGCACATACAGTAACTGTGCTATGGTTTGAAATATCCACTTTGATATTCAACCTTAACAAAGACATTTTAATATGTGATGAATTATGAATAGAGCTTTGGTTTTGTTTCATCATTATTTAAATTCTGACTCCTAATGAGTGCATTTTAATTGCTTTTTGCTCTTCTGGTCTTAATCAGCAATACAGCCCATTTCCTAAATTACTGTTGTCTCATTCCACAACATTTCTTCAAAGCAGTGTCATATGTACAGACTGAAATTTTGTAATTAATGGAGCATTTCAGAGAATATAAGGCATAAGGCAGCAACTAAGCTACACAAATAAAGAATTTGAAAAAAAATTGGGTTGTGGGATGGGAGGGAGTCATGCTATGCGGGATCAAGGTGAAGTCTGAACAAATGAGTCTTGAATCTTTTGTGGAAGATGGTGAGTGATTCCGCTGTCCTGACATTGGTCGGGAGTTCGATTCCACCACTAAGGTGCTGTGCTTTGCTGAGCAAGCTTTGTTTAATCTCAGAGAATCCATGTGATGTGATTGCATAGCCTAGTGTTCCTCCCAGTAAACGAAGGCGATACTGTGACATCATCGACAGTGACTGACGGGTCCATGTCTTTCCCCAGGATGAAGAGGAGTTCAGTTATACGAAGGTTGAGCTTGAGGTCCAAGCGAAGATGCGTGCCAGACATTCCCAGATGCACATTCCAACATGGGTATTGGAGGAATGGGTAAAAGAGAGGAACAGCTAGGTGTTGTCTGCATAACAGTGGTAAGAGAATCCATGATATGTGATTGCATAGCCTGGTGATCTAGTGTATAGTGAAAACAGAAGTTGCCCTAATACGTAGCCTTGAGTGAAACCAGTTTCCAGAAAGCAGGGTTTGGACAAGGAGCCATTCCATGTGACCTGAAAGGTGCGATTTGTCAGGTAAGATGTAAATCAGGTTAGAGCAGAGTCAGCGATGCCAGGTTTAGCCAGAGTGGAGAGGAGAATTTGGTAGTTGACTATGTCAAACACGGAAGATAAGTCAAGGAGAATGCGGACTGATGAGTGGGACGAGGCTCTGGCGGCACTAACACTTGGAATGTAAACAGTTCTTTTACAAACATCATGGGAGAAGTGTTCAAAATAACTTGCTCTCTCTCAGCTTTCATGTTCTAAGCAATTTAATTTGAACTGGCAAAAAAACACTTGTCTTGCTCTTACTTGACACATGGCAACCTTCTGGGCATAGATTGGTGCCCTATAAATCATTCAATCATCATTAAAGTCAATGGGCTGGACGTTTCCTGGAAAATTTAAGGTGGAATTATGGCACACAGGAAGCATATCATCCAAAACAGAATGAAGCATCATTTTTCCCAGTCATTGCCCCCAGGTAATGATGGAACAACTGGAATAAATATGAATACTCTACGATGCAAAAGAAAAATAACCATGCTAGAGCACTCCAGTGTTGTATCAAAGTCTGTTCCCATGTTAATATGTATTTCCTTATTACCACTGAACACGTTAATCTGCCTTTTCATAGCACTGAGATTGTCATAGTTATGGACTCCATGTAATTTTGCTGTGTGTCTGTGTCTGAGACTCCTGCCGTAGCCGTACCTTTATTTGCAGGATCTTCTGCGGGTCACTTACCTGCAGCTCATCTCCTCATCAGCACCAGCTCAAAAGGGCTGGTTATTCTCTTACCTGACTGCCAGATCATTAAACTCTCCCCGTAGCGGTATTCATTCATTCTTACTCTTCAAGTGATCTCTACCTTTTGTGATTTGCCTTGTGATCTCTGAAACTAATCTGTTCCTTTCTCCCAGACCATGCAGCCACGAACTCCAGAGCCTCAGACACTCACACACCCAGCCTCTCTTGACTCAGCAGCCAACCAAGACACCAGCCAAGCCACCTCACGGATCCCCAACTAAGTCAGCTGTCAGCCACAGTCTAGTCTAACTTACGTTCCTCTGAGTAACTACAAAGATGGCACCGTGCTAGTGGCAACCTAACGTAGCAGCTGCTGGTATTTTGTAGTTTTTATCTAGTTTGTATTGTGTTTTTAGGTTCTTTTTATTTCGTAACTCTACACTGCACAGTGGATTTTCTACATTATCAACACATCGAGATGCTTTTGCATTGGTTTGGATACCATCTTTTAACTTTTTTCATACTTGGGTCTCTCCTGATGACTGGAAGACATGCCTGTAATACAGCCAGCATTGTTTACAAGCGATTGCCCTGAGGCCCCCAACCTTCCTGCCGAGAAGAGACCCACAATACCAGAAAAGCTAAGGAGGAGACGGCGAGGAAGGAAGTTCCAACCCTGCATCTTTGCAGTTATTACAGGAAATGTAAGGTCCCTGGCCAATATGATGGATGAACTGGAAGCAGGTGCCAGGACACAGCGGGATTACAGAGAATCCAGTTTTATGTGTTTCATGGAAACGTGGCTACACGAGTAGCAACCAGTGACAGGACGACATTGATGGCCTTACTGTCTGCACCTCAGAATACATTGGATTCTGCATGGACAACTCCATCCCACTAAAGAGGTCAACTGCTACCCCAACAACAAACCCATGGGTTACCAGCAACCTGCATCTTGAGCTGTAACAAGTGAATTTTCACGTTGTGGGATAAATGAAGCCCATCTAATCTAATCCAATGTAAAGGCCCTACTCAATGAGCAAAAGTGAGCCTTTATGTCAGGGGACCAAGCAGAGCTCAAGTGTGTTCAAGGAGAACTCAAACAGCATCGGGGAAAGTGGAGAACAACACTAGGTACATATGGAGTGGGATGAGAGAGTTGGAGGAGCAGATGAGGGAAATGAACAACTAGCAAACAAGTTCAAGCAGATTTTCAACAGGTTTGACTCCAGCTCTCCCACCCCCAGTAGCCCCCCTGCTGTTCCTCTGAGCAACCACTCCAGGAGATAATCCACACAGTCCCCACAGCCCATGGTAATGCCATTTGGACTCACTAAAGCTCCACCAGTAGCCCCATACACACTGCCGTTTGGATGAGGGGATCCTGCACCAGTTCTCCTCCACCTATAGCCTGCCACCACGAGCTCCAGCAACCTCCAGCACTCACACGCCCGGCCTTGGTTTTCACTTTTGGATCCAACAATCTCCTATATGAACTGTAACAGACTTCAGGGTTTCAAAACTTTTACCCGGTCCCTATTGGCTGTGAGCCCGGAAGCTCCGCCAGGGTCACAATGATGTCCCTCCTAGTTTAAAGGTCTGGAGACCCCAAATCACATCGCATTCCGTGTTATGTTGTGGAGAGACTCCTGTCTCATACAACAGCTGCTATAAGGGTGTAACTTGAGAAACATTTTTCACTTTGTTTGATCTAAGCTTCAGTTGCCTCCTCGCTGGACGAGACAGACTGTTTTTGTTTTACTTTCGTTTTTGTTCAAATTTTCGTCATTATTGTTTTGGATCCATAGAGGCACACTGCACAACCCAGTCATTCCGCACCGCCTGCAGAAGGAAGAGATCATCTTCAGAAGGAGACGAAACCCCCGAGGTCCGGTCCTTCATCAGGTTGACTCGCAGCGTGATCACTGCCTGCCTTCTTCAGCTTTTAGGACGCTAAAGCCGACCCCACGCTCACTCCAAAACGAGTTGGAGCTTCGAGTCAGGTGGGAAACACGCTAGTGGCAACGAGCGACCCAAGTAAGAGTAAGCTTTTGTTTGGGCAGAAACAGATAGTATATGCCGTGTTTTTTCTTTGTTGTGCTTACTTTTGTTGTGAAAGGACGGCCGAGTCCGATTTATGGTTTATTGTACTGTGTGCTAACTGTGTTATTACGCTCGCTAGGAGCTCATTCAGGCTAATCCACTCAGTAGATAGCTTGTGTAGACCGTGTGTCACCACAATACATCGTATTCTGGCTCGATCAGCGGGCGATAAACGAACCTCGATTTGTTTGCCGGCCACTGTTTGAGGGAGAGACCACCGCTGTGGACCATATGGTCGTTGTGTTACTCTTTGTTGTCTGCTAAGCGCTCGCTCAGCTTCTTTCCTTTTACTAACACACACCCCCACACGCACACACACACACCTAGATACACATAATCTTATGAGCGATCTTTTGGAAATTTATAGTAACCCTGCTATAACATAAGACACGTGTGTCTAGCATATTCCCTTTATTGACTTCAGAGGCGGACTCCTTGCGATAGCATGTCTACCTTTTTGGAACTGTGGGTTATCCCTCTAAATTCACCTCTCGTGCAGCCAAACTGTGCACGAGACCAAAGACGACGTAACTGCCGTCTTTGTTCAAACCTCACGCACGTGTAGTGATCACCTTTGGTCGACATATTCACTGCCGCCATTTTTGAATTCCAGGTATATGATTCATATGAATCTGAATCATCACCTCGGGATTCGTGTTCTCACGTGACTTCGCCAAATCACGTTTGGCGGACACACACACACACACACACACACACACACACCTCCACCCATTTATATGTTTTGGCTTGCTTATGTTTTGATGTTGCTAGTTGTTGAAAGCAACTGTTGTTTGTTAAAGTAGGTGGTTTGTGGTTTGGAGAAAGCTTTAATAAACAATGCTAATTGTAACTGAGCAGTGTCTGTGATTATTTTGCACAATCCCATATTATAATAACAGCTGGTTGAGATGGTCAGTGCTCGGATTCACACCTTCCCTCTTATCTAATTATTGATATTTTCATAATATTGACAATTTGATTAATTTCAGGCTTTGAGACTAGAAGCATATAATTTGATTATTGATCCCTGACTTCAGGGTGATGTCCATTAATGAATCATAGTAACCTAAGTTTCATTAATCAACTACAATAATTTTAATTAATTAATGATAATACATTAATTAATAATAAATAACCAATATCGATTCCCAACACCACACAGCAGCGCTGCACATACTTCCTGTATGTCCAGCCTGTAAGAAGCTGCTTGCACAGACGACAGACCACACAGGAATCTCTATCTTTGAAACAGATAACCCCCATACAAACTTTGTCATACAGCTTTGAAGAGGTCCATTAGACTACAAAGTAACTACATTATCTAGGATTTTTTTTTCTCGTACAAATGTGACTTATACCGACTGAATTTCTGTATGTCATACAATATGCATGTGGTGCAGTTCCTAACAGTGTGAAAAGCACAATTCTGATGGAATCTGTTCTTGTCAATTCTCAATTTGGGCTACTTGTTCAGACTGCAGGTAAATCTGGCTTGCATCTCAAATCAGATCTCAAATCAGTCAGTAACTACTGGGGTCACAATATCAATTTTAAATCTTCCCCTCTCCAAAACATCATTTATTGATGAGAACAGGGTTCACTTGTGGGGGGGAAACTGAGCTGGACTAAATTCATAACTAAAGACCCTTGATCAATTAACTTGATTTGAGACACCAAACTTTGTAACAAACTGATTTTCAATATTTATATTTTATTTATATTATCTATTTCCATATGAGCGTGTGCTGCACCACCATTGTATGATGTGTAATTGTTCTTTTGTGAAAGTGGATCAGTTCCGAACAAAAAGTTGTGTCATTTTTAGGTCTTGCTGCTACTATTGTATCCCTAATGTCCTATAATAGCCTGTGCACTTTTCTTTTTACATAAATCTGTAATGAAAATATTTGTCAATTTTCTAATACTTCAAGAGCTAAGAAAACGACAGCTGGATGCTGTCAACATATTTTATTCAGGTTCAAAACCAATTTCACACTGACTATCAAATGTTTGTAGTGATTTCTGTATATTATGCACATTTTAGTTAGGCTTAAGTTAATATAAGTTAAAATAATGTAATGTTTTTCTCACCTGCAGTGTAGTGCGCCTTGAGGTGCTTCTTCAGATTTATAATACTACGCCAGCTTCTCTCCTAACTGTAACATTACTACACACTCACCTTTTCTCTCTGTGGCATTATGTTTAAGTGGGTTCAAATGTCGACACATTTTCTCTAGCCAAGCTTGCTGCTGCCATCATGTAATTTTCTCATCACTTTCTCACATTGGTTGAGCTAGAACAGCCCTAGAGTGCAGTTAGGTCCAGGCATTAGGACTGTTGGTGGTGTGCTGCTGGTGTGCAAAGTCACCTGTCAAGTCAAGATGTTTCGGTTGCACAGGAGGGGAAATGTGCAGCCATCCAATGACAAAAAGAAGATCTGGATGATGTGATTGCTAAAAAACTGTACTCAAAATTTCAAGTTCAGTTTAACTGTTTATGAAACAGACTCAAATGAATAATGATGCCTCTATATGACCTACACAAGCAAACAAGACTATGAATTGAGGAGTCTCAAATAAGCTACTCTGATAGTAGGGCAGCAGATACTTCTGAAATGACAGACAGCAGCAAAAAAACTGACTTATTTTTTTATTTTTTATTTTTTTATAATGTATGTATGTATAAAGGAATTTTACTGGTCTTGCTATTGAGCTTTATATCACATTTGACTCAGTGTTATGAAGACATAACATTACAAGGGATTGTTTATAACTTTAACTTTATCAACACAAACTGTGTTAGCTATGGCTTTATTTGTAGCCTAGTTGCATATTGATATTAAAACAAAGTTTACTTTTACAATCATCATGTAAAAGCTAATCTCAGATTGCAACCTGCAAACAACTGTGTTTAGAAAGAAGAAAGTACCATGAAATATGCAACATCTTTCTTTGATTTGCTTCCGAAACAAATGCAAGCGCTAGTAGATCAATGGTTTCTCGTAGCTGCTTTAAGTTAAGTTATCCTTAAATGACTCTCATGAAGGGAAGTTCTCTGCATTTAACCCATCCTACTGTATGTATCAGGAGAAGTGGACAGCCACTCTGCATCACCTGGGGACTAACTACATTTCCAAACCAGTCCCTTGGCCATGGGCTTACACTAATTAACCTTACATACATGTTTTTGAAGGCAGGGTAAAATTGATCACCTGCAAGAAAACATACAACATGAAGAACATGCAAACTTCACACAGAGAGGCCCTGCCCTGTGCAGGCATCACACCCAGGAGCTCAGGATTCTGACTTTAAACTCAGAACTTCACTCATTCAAATAGGTGAGACCATCTGGTTTTGCACCTGCTCCATAAAGTTTAGAAGTGTGCAGATACTCAGATCATATCTGTAAGCAATACCAAGCCAAGCACTTAGACCACATGAAAGGAGATGTATTTAAAACAAAGCCCAAAAAGTTCAGCATTACAAAAAGGTGAACATGCACATATTAAACAGTTGATGAGGACCCTGTGCTACACCCCAACATGCACCTTATTCATTTGAACAACTGAAGCCACATTTTCTGGGCTTTGTCACTGGAGTGCATGTGTCAGCATGAGTCAGAGTGCATTGAGAGCACACTCTCCAAAGCAGATAGGAACCACTTAGTAGTTTCTAGGACTTCCCTTCCTCCATAAATGCCCTGCCACTGTAGTTTGCGCTGTCCCTGTTCAAGAGCCTGTTTAGGGATTCAGATACAACACAGAGAGATTATAGCAAGGCCTCTTATCCTCTGCTTGTCAGCAGCTGAGTGACATGAGCTGTTAACTTTCTATTTTAAGGATCTGGTTTAGGTGTTCTCTTCAAAAGAAGCCCCTTAAAAACAAAAGTGATTTTGTAGTTTTCTTTGTTCTCCGGGGTTAAATCCTCCCTTTCCCCCTGCATTTGTCTTTTCAAGAGGATGGCTGGGTTCAGCTTTCGTAGCAATCAAAGAGGGCCTATCTTTCTTTCAGCAACTAAACATGGCTCAGACATGTATGCAAGGGATGACAGTTCTCCTCTATTTGCAGTTAGAGAACATTGTAGCAATTGTGCTGAGGCCTTGTAAAAGCTAACAGATTGTAGTCCTTTGCATACATTTCAACAGTATGCAGTGAATGCTGTGATGACATCTAAAATGACACCTGCATCTCAGTTTTCACCTAACATATCAACCCTTCCATAAGACACTTGAGGAGGGATGCAAATATCATTGGACAAGAAGACACAATGGCCACTTCTTTCAGCACTGTCTGGTTATTGATAACATTTTGAAAAAGGAATTGATGGAACTGGTGCCATGTCTGAGCTGGGACGTCACACTAATCATCTCCATGTGAAAAGAGAGGAAACTTTCATTGTATGGCAGCGTTTGGTAAGAAAAGAAACACTATTATATGGAGACTATTATGTGCCTGTGAGCCTATGAAACCTGCCCAGTGGTGGAGTGGTAAAAAAGGAAGGGCTGATATTGTGAATCTTTGCAGTGACAGAAATTAAGAAAACACATCCTCTCAAGTATGAACACTGAAATTTCCCTTATATCAAATTCATCTATCCATTTTCACGCATTCATGCAATGTAGTGAACATGATGTAGAAGACAAAAGCCGCTGTCAGTGCATTTTGGAACCGAAGTGCTGTTATTTTTGACTGTCTTCTTTAGGCTCCTCTTTTAATACCATCTCAGCCCACACATCGTTTGGTTAAGTACGGTTAACAGATGCGCCTGTTAATGTCTTCTTTTGTGTTTCTGATAGAATAGCTGCTCAGAGTGTGTTTTGATTTAATGAATTGTGGAAACCTTTCCAAGTCTGCACCCATGTCTGTATATATGTTTTACATGGATTTGTGAAATATGATCAGTCATGGCACACATTCAGCTTCAAAACAAAGTCTGAATTTTTCCAAGAACACTTTAAGTAACTTAAACTTTTCAAGCTCTGCTTAGTTTATCATAGATCCTATTGACCTGTGACCTGCGTGAACCTTGATGAATCGATGAATAACCTGGCTTGCTAACAAGTCCTTCAAATTAAACAACATTTATTTTCTTGCAACTGCCCTTTAAAATGCTCTGATGCACCTATCAGCAAGAGAACAGCTATACCATGCAAAAGCATGGCTGGAAATGTTTTCATTTCGCACATGAAATAAAAGTATTTAGTACATTTCTCCCGAGCATAATTTAGTCCCTTCTTTTCTGTCTCTCTGCAACACGCTACACCAATGATTGTGACTAGTAACATGCTCACTGCTTCATATTATGATATCATTTGTGTGTGTGTATATCTTATTACATTTATTGGCATCAACACAACCAGCTAACCACCTGCCTCTCGATGGAATGTGTATGAATGCATTAAGTAGTGTGGTGAATGTATCCAAATGTAACAGAGAAAAAGTACGATTTCTCTCAAAAGATCTACTCAAGTAAAAGTGAAAGAAAAAAAAAATACTATGAAAAGTACAGTATACTAAAATGCACTAAAGTAACCAAGTACATGTAGCTTGTCTGGTTAATTGTTATTTATTACAGTGACAAATTCCTGGTGAGAAAAAATCCCTAAAACAACATGAAAATAATCCCTAATTAGGTTTGCTTGAAAATATACCTGGCTAAGAAAATTAGAGGTACATAAATGTATCTTGTAGGTGGCCGACTGATCAAAAAACTGAGACACAAAGGCCAACCACCGGGAGAAGTCTTTCTACAGGAACACCTCCCTGTACCGATTATGTTATTATACTGAATAATCGTAAAGCCTGCATTACACACTGGTTAACACATTGTGCTCCCTGGCATCTTTTCTTTGCTCTGCATGCAGGACAAACAATGGTGCAAAGCTGTGAATACTGTGCAGAAGCTTAAATGCCACATCAAGAAACAGCCTGGCAACCTCATGAATCTGCATGAAAGGAGAGCAATAAAATCTTGTGATATTTAATACTTTTCCTACAAAACCTTTTCTCTGCAGGAGCTCAGGTTTATTCAGGCATTGAATTGATTAACAATGTGTTGTTAGAACACAATGAGATATGATAGAGAGTGCTAGAGCAGCTATATTCCCCTCCTGTCAGCCATGTACCTGCACAAGGCCACAAGACATGAGCCTCTGCTGCAAACTAAAAAGCACATTTTGTCACTCTGTCTGTGTGAACTTAGCTGAAATTCTATTTTTATGTTTCAGCACTCTTCCCACTTGTGTGTATTTCGCTGATTTATGCAGACAGACTTCATCCACAAATCAAAATGACCTTTTTTCACCATGGAAATTAGTTATATTGTCAGTTGTAGATATTCACTGTGTTGTACATTCCTAGGTTAATAACTGTCATGCCTGTTGTAGTCCATATTTAATTTGCTGACTGCCAGCAATTTGACTTTTAGGTTGGAATATCTACATGCATTTGGTGCCACAACTATTTTAGGTTAAAAGACTGACAAGTAAATTCGGAGAAGTCACAGATAAATGGCACACTACATTTATTTTCCACTACTTGAATTATATTTGTGGGGAATGTTCACGTAGATTTCAAGTATTCTGTGTTTTATGTATGTAGATAAGCTAATCCACACTATGTAACTCAATAGCTATGATTTGAATACAGTTTGTGCAGCGATTGGCATTGTTGTATTTTTCTGACAATACAGATTAATAACCCAGGTCTGAAATAATGGCACACATTTGACCCTTTAAATCATTTTAACCAAGAGAAATCAGGGAAGCATATAACAGCAGCTGTACAGCAACAAGACTTTAGCTGCTGAAAGTGTTTCCACCTGGCATCCCTGCAGCTCTGAATTAAAGTATGGTCTACACCTGCTCCAGCTGAAAAGTGTCATGAGATAACTTTCGTTGTGAATTGGCACTGTATAAATAAAACTGACACGACTTTACAGCAATTAATATTTTCACTTAACGCTGATTCACTCCATATATTTTCACTCTGAAGTTGATTAGTTTTACAACTGGCAAAGCAATGGCAATGCCACATGCTAGCATTCAAATAACTTCATGTCACCACATCAACTCTCATTGAACAGAATCCCATACAGTAATGATGTTACATCCATAGAATTGACATATAATTCATATATCCAGCAGTGACTCCTTTTGATATAGCACAGTGGCAACAACACAACACATAACATCTTATTCTTCCCTGATTTTATTTACTATTAATTTCAAGAAAGTGTCATGGACATTAGAATTCTATTTTTCAGGAGATTCTTGACCAGGTCTTGTGTTCTTGCAGACATACATCTAACATATGACAATTTAAAGTGAAGACAGAAAACAAATTTGATTTTGAGACAAAATCACAGCATTCATGTACATTCAAACATCTACAACTTGATGTCCCTCCTTCCAGGTCCAGACAGATCTAGTAAGACTAGCTCCTGAACATTCAGACAACATTTTAACATTTAAAATTCCAAGCAGAGGCAACAGCGTTCTTAAATGCCCTTTCACCAAGTTCAGTTTATATTTATGCAATTACTGATTGATCGATTGATGGATTGATTGATTGATTCATTCATTCATTCATTCATTTGAGTTTGGCATTATGACCATTCACCATCTTGGTTTCTTCAAGCCAGAAATGGCCATAACTAGATGAGATGGTGGAATTGGGAAGGATACACATGGCTACTCCTCTGTTGGAGTGAGATCTAACTGAGAACCCTAATAAAGAAGAATAAAGAGTGAAGATAAAAATAGTTTAAAAGTTAATTATGATTTGCTAAATGACCAATTTGAATTTGGAAACATTTCCAACACAAAGTACTAATACAGTACTTGGAATAGTTGCTGTCTGTAGCTGCATTCAGTAACTACAGTGTGAACTGTGTTCCTGTTAAAACAAACAGCTGATGAAGGTGTATTTTCCATCATAATGTTGATAGTGAATTTGACAGAGATAATGGTAATTATAAGGCTGAGGATATTGTTGAGAGCATATAAAGCATCACCATTAATTAGGGCCTGCCACAGTGTTGTTCTACACAGTAACTGACTGATGTTGGATCTTTTATCTATGTGTCATGTGTACTGGCTGCTGTTATACAATTTGCTTTTCCCATTGGATGGAATTCCTGAATAAGTTAACACAACTGCACAATGTCTCAGCAGCAAGCAGTTTCCTTCATTTAGTCCTCATCATAAAAAATGGAGAGGTACTGAGGTGTAAGCTGCGGGTCGCATGTAACCAATTTGTAAGGGAAACCTTTCTAGACATGGAGCATCGTGTCTAAGCAGTGATGACCAGGTAGTGAGCATGTGAAATCAGACCTGAAAACCCCCGTTGACTCTTTTGCCATAGCATGCAGTGCAAGCACGCACTTCAATCACCACACAGAGAGATCATGAGTTCCTCTCAGACAGACCAAGATCTGACCAGGAGCAGTTGAAAAAAAAAAAATATTGTTTTTTTTCAACTGCTCCT
>OMLP01045783.1:20502-68188 GCA_900302685.1 Spondyliosoma cantharus
TTCAGGATTTATTTTAATGAGGTTCAAAGAGCTTTTTCCTTTTAAAAAAACAGAGACTTTCTTTTTTAGGTCATTTGGAGAACTGGAGAAAATGTGTGCATGATGAAAATATGACCATCGCCACATGTTTTTCTGTGTGACTAGAACTTCGAGAAGGCCGTCAGCATGGAGCCGGTCAACACGACGCAGGACGCCAAGAAGAGGACGAGGCAGTTGGCTATCCCCTGAGGAGAGACACAATTTCTAATATCAGCAGGAATTTAACCATTAAAAAAAATAAATAAATAATTCAAAACGAAGGTCTGAATGTTCATATGTAATCACATTCTCCCAGGTAAACTGTTCCTCGGTGTGTGTGCTGCGTGTAATAGAGTTGTATCTGGGTTATTGATCAGTGCAGTGATCTTTACCTTGACCTCTTTGAACAGCAGGGTCCCCAGCAGGGCTGCAACCAGTCCGTATCCCTGCAGAGAGGAAACATCAACAGCTCAATTACTTTTAATCTGTTTTCACTTCGTGGAATCTCGTAGGAGAGGTTTTAAAACTCACACACATCCTAGAATCGGCTGTCAACATGATGAACTTACTGCAGTGACGAGGGGGAAAGATATGACTGGGCTCAGGTAGTTACTGGCCAGGCACCAGCAGTACGTGCCCAGCGACCACATCGTTCCTGACAGCAGACCTGAAGAACAAGAGGCGAGAGTTACAGCAGGAACACAATCCATAAGCTGTGTTCAAGTAGACAAACAAATGGGAAGAGATGCCAGGAAGTAATGTGGATACACACACACAATTAAACAGCTTCAGGAGTTGAAGATACAGAGTTTTTCCCCATTTTCATTGTCTCCGAGTAACAAAAGTATGGACACTGTGGTCACAGCCCCCTGCTGTGCCTTCCAATGATGGTCCACACTGTCGCCCACCCACAAAGCTGCAGACGAAACGAACAGACCAACACTCACTCGCTGACACTGCACGTCAGGCTTCGAGCCAGAGTGGACGTGTTCGCTCTCAGCATCTCTTCCTGAATCAACACAACCAAACATCCTCGGAGTGAATGCGTCTGCACATGCACAAGCTTGGCAAAGGAAGCTGCTGCATTTCCTCTCATTCTTCCCGTCTTCTGGGACTGGAACTATTATTAGAGACTCTGTTGGCTCCTTATGCATGACAGCGCGAGGGTTTAATAAATCAGCGGGTGGAAAATGGCATCGCACTGTAGCCGGGACCCCTGGTCTCTGCTTCCCCGTCTGAGCTCAATATGCTGAAAAGACCTGATGCCAGTTTTGAGGCAGCAGCGTGTCTGTGCAGATATTTAGCTCCCGGGATGTAAATCACTCCACAGGACCGATTCCAAAACACTGAATCACGGTTTTTAAATACTGCTTTCAAAAACTGTACAGTAAGATAACTCCACATGGAGACACCTCGACCTGGATACCATTGAACATTTCAGCGTGGTGTTACCTGGCAGGACGACTCTGGAGTAGACCCGGGGCCTGTTCTTCATGGCAGCACAGTAGATGGCAAAGTAAACTGTGCTCGCAACAAAAATGCCGGAGCACTGTGCAAATAAATAGTCCAGGTCTGTGGAGAGGTTGAAACAAGCTTTACATCACTGATGTTTACCCCCGTAGGTGTGCAATAAAAAAAAAAGTAAAGGTAAAGTAAATTGCATTCCTGTCGGCTTTAAGAGCTCAGTTGATAAAGTCAATATTGAAGGAGGCGCCAACGTGATATACACGAGCGGCAAGACATTTTATTCTTAAACGAATCCTGAAGTGATCTCAGCGACAGCGACTTCAGAGAGCCGATATTAAACCAGCTTCTCTGGAGGCTCCACGGTGACGGGACGCTTTTAAGCTGTTGTCTACATATCTTACTGAAGACGGAGTGAAGGCAGTCATCAAACATGACACCGCACCGTACCGTAGAGACTGGCTCCGTGGTACACGCTCTCACGGTTGGAAGAATGGCTCTTGACGTAGTAGAGGGGCACGACGGAGGAGCCGTACAGCAGGCCGGACACGACGGCGAGCAGGCAGCCGCTGAAAAGACGAGAAAGTGAACGACGGATGAGTTTTACATCTCCACTGACGTACTGATGAATTTGAAAAACTAATTTAAGTGTTGGATAAAAGGCTGATTAAAATGGATTTTCTCAGAATTGACTGCATGGTACATTAGTGTGTGTGCATCTATTCAACAACAGTTCATTTTAGCAAACAATTCAAAGTAAAAAATGGAGACTCGGCTTTATTCACACTGACGCTGTAATCACTTTAGTTTGTTGCATTTAAACTTAATTTCTTTGAGCCTTTACAGGTTCTAGTGCTGATTAAACTCGTGATTAAAGCGACGGCTTTGCGTGCGTCATTCCTTCAACACGCCGAGGATGTTTCTTTATGTTCACATTTTGTGTTTGTTGAGGATGAAGTTTCTGTTTCTCTCTCGCCACAATGTCGTTCTCTGTGCCACGGTTTGGCTTAAATTACCCGTTATAGTCGCCACGATCACAGACACAGACGGTCCAACTTCTCTTGTAAAAAAATGGCGTTTTTTGACGGCACAAAAATGTCTGAAAGTGTCAGCAGGTATCCTTCAAAACTCAACTGTGGTCAGCCGTTCGTCAGCCTCGCTGGCTGTGATAACACCACCTACTTCCCCGTCAGCCAATAGGAATTTAACGTCCACCTTGGATGTATCTGATTTGCAGAAATGTAGCTGCTAGCTTTACATCTGGAGACGTGGCTGCATAAAATCAATGAACTGTTCTGGCCGGCAGCTGTAGACAAAGAAACTGAGGCCTCAGGCTTCATTTAAAACATTTAACTTTGTCTTTGTTCAGACCTTGAGGAACATTTCTATTGATAATTCTATTAAAATAAATTTTTCATGAACCTTCCCTTCTTTTAGCTTGCATGGACAAAACCTGTGCACACAGCTCGCCGACTGCTGACGAGTTGAGCTCACATGAAACGCCTCGTCTTTGGTCCGGTCACTTCTATCCAGCACTCCGAGGAAGCCGGTCCATAGCTGCTTGAATTCATCCTCTGCAGAAATGAACAGCCTCCTGATGTGAAGTCACGTCATCGTTCAAAACATTGACATCATGAAAACAAAACAGACAAAGTGCCAGACGAAGTCCGCACACTGACAGGAAATCGATGTTCTTTCAGATTCTCCCTGAGAGACTATTGGTACATTTCAATTTGCTCTGAGTGTGACTTTCAGAAAAAGAGGTGGGAAACCCTCCGATCAATGAACTCACCCGGTCGATAAGTAATGGTAATGATTCCGAGTCGGGATGCAGTTCCACAGTCGTTCTCACAAAGAAAAGGATCAGGCCACTGGAGCAAAAGACAAAAGTCATGACTGTCAGCTGAAACAAGCTGAACATGACGGCGGAACACATCTTTGTTCTTACAGCAGCTATTAAACTACTCGAGTGTCGAGAAGAGACGTAACCTCCAAATCTACAGCTTACCTGAGCAGACACAAAGCAGCTCCGCAGTAATTTAATATCGGCCGCGAGACCTCCACAGCAGTGATGCCAAACCAGCCGAATCTGAGAGAAACAGCCGCAATCACTTTCTACTCAATACGACACCAAACAGGTTACAGTTACCTTTGTTTCCTGTTCGGGGTGGAGCACGGTACTCGACCCGGCTCACCTTGAACTGGCCCAGCCCATCAGCATACTGGAGGATGCCCAAATTAAACTCCCAAGTCCGAGGCCGATGGCTTTGATGATGGTGGCGACTGCTATATTTCCTGTGGATGAAATGAGAGGAAGAGTTAGAGACGTGCGTGTTATCGTGTGAAGCTCGTGTGTTTCTGCCTTCCTGGGGAAGCTGGAGACAAATGAGAAGTGTTGCTCACAATATTAAAGGTTTTGTGGAAGCGACACTCTTGATTTTGTCCAGTAACACACTTCTGGAGCTGGAAGAATCAATTTTACACATAATTTAAATTGAGCTTTCCCTGAAGTCGACTCTAAATCCAAAAGATTTATGCTAATATCTTGAGAGAATGTCCCAGTTTGACAATGTGCTGATTAAAACCATGTTTCAAGCAGGAGAGGAGTGACAAAGTGACGTCTCTGCTCAAAGACACGTTTCTGTTCTTGCTCCTACAGTCGACCGTTTCAGTTTCGCTGTTCGGCCTACGAGGAGGATTTGTGACATAGTTGGTAAGCCAATCCTGCTCCAATGATCCGTAAACACAAGTGTGATGTGGAAACCGAGCAGTGCACTGTGGACGGTGCCAGCACCATCAGGATTAACATGCAGGTGAGGAGACGGTACCTGTGGCCCAGATGACGCCTCCGAGCATCACAAATGGGTAGAACCTGGGCGTCTGAAGCAGCACGTTCCCGATCGCCGATATGACCCAGATGGCTGCACAGGACACCCAGTGAAAGAAGATCCCTGAGAACACAACAGGCTCAGTCTCACACAGGTGTCACACCTTCCACCTGTGCGTCTGCAGGTGACTAACACAGGGCTGTTTGCTCACCGTCTCCCGTCTCCACTCTTTTAATGGGAACAAAGTTGCTTCCATAAAGCAGCACGGCAGCAACATTTGCAGCAATCCCATAACCGAAGTGCGTCATGTTGGTGGAGTTCAAGAACAAACTCAGTGTTTCCAGTTTATCTGCTGGAAACTTTTCATCACTTCGGGCATCTGGAAGATGTTGTTTTTATTTATTTTAAATGAAATCAGACATCCAGCATTTTTGATTTCCCTCCACAGAGCCGCCTCAGGCTTCCGTACATTCATCATCAGAGCGAATCAATTATCACTTCCTACCTTGTTCGGCTGCATGTTTCCTGCTCTGACAGCTCACCATCAATAACGCGGCCACAAATAAAAGCAAAGGAGGAGATTTTGCCTCGAGCATCTTAAAAGCAAATATGTTGTGGCGATGCAGCCGGTGCACGGAGTTAAAAACAGCTCGTGCCCGGAGGACGTGCGCGTCACAGGTGCTGCCAATTATCCGATCAATCAGTGTGACGCGTGACGTCAGCAGCTGGTCAGCGCACACGAAGACGGCGCGAAATGTTCCGAGGGCGGTTCTTTCGATATCAATCAATCAAGATGGATGTTGACATGAATATGTCGACATAATATGATAAATAATATTCAGTATTTTTGGACGATTCCATATTCATAAGAGAAGACAGAATCGCATTATTTGTTGTATTATGGGATGTTTTCAATGACTTCAGATAAAACACACGCTGCGGTTTTATCCTCACATTTGAAACCTTCAGGTAAAATGTTCACTGAGCTGAAGAACTGTCGGATTAAGACAATAAATACATAAATAAATAGATCATCAACAGTTCTATATTTAAACCTGCTTCTGTTCAGCAGGACGTCCTGTTTTCCTGCTCTTCACTGTTTCCTGCACACCTTCCGGTTCTTCCACCAGAACACGCGACACGCAGCCGGTTCGGGTCTGAGCCGATGAGCCGGCAGGTGTCGCCTGAAGCGCGTGGAAGTAAAATGGATCAAATATTGTTTGAGCTTCAGTTTAAAACGTGCGACTCTTCAGCTTCACCTCTAACCTTTGTGTTTAAATCCAGTCAGATTTCATCCGCGAGCTCCTCACAGAGATTAATGCGCCTTCAAACAATTCTTATGATATGTATTCGTTAATATTTCGTTTCCTATGGGCTGAAAGATTCGCCTGGAAAATGATTAAACACACAGAAGGACAACTTTAAATTCTTCTTCTTTAACTGAAGTGAACATTTAATAAACGTGACTTGCATCCGGGTGTTCGGTTCGGCACATCTCAGATCAGATTACGCAGCAGTTGAAGTGAAACCACATCCGTAAAGTGATTATCGTGTTGCTCTTTTATTGTTCTCTGTTATTTTACCACATAGGATCGTAACCCTGAGAGAAGAAAGGAACATGAAAACCAACACACACAGAATATCTGAGTCCCCTCGTGTGCTTGAGGGTGGTTTCCCGGCGCGTCCATCCCCTCCGCGCACTTTGTGACCACAAATCCTCCCAATCCAAAATGAGTTTCGGAAGTTGAGCGCTCCTCCTGGTTTCAGTTTGGCACACACACACACACAAAAAACAGACACTCAACCATGTTAATGCCATAAGTTCTGATGGGGAAGTCTCGCTCTCACTGGCTCTGCTTCCCTTTTCTTAAACTAACCGGCAGCTTTCGGAGGTTCCCTCTCTCCAGAAGGAGTCTGATCATTGCGAGCGTGTGTGTTGTCTATTTGTTTTTTGTGGTTTCACAAGTTGGATACACGCAGCAGCACCGGGACAGGAGGACCGATAGGGACAAGTACCGACACGCCCGTGGATTGTATAATTTGGATTTTGGCGATGCGCCGCCAGATTCTGCGGATTTACAGACCGGTGCGAACTTTGTGGTGCCGACGCGGTCCAACGTGGTGTACATAACGCTGAAGTCAAAGCGCCAGAAACCTGCAAACATCAGAGGGACCATCAGACCAAAACTGAGACGCAAAGTGAGGAGGAGTAAATCGGCTAATTCAGATTTTACGCAGAACAAACTTGGCAAGTTGGAGCGGGACGCAGGCCAAATTAAGCGCAACTTTGCACGCAAGACTTCCAGGGGAGAACTCGGGGTCGTGGATTATAAATCTCTGGATATCATCCCTCAAGATGCACAAACAGACTCTCACATTAGTTCGATCCGCATTTACAGCCAGAGGGCACCGCCATGGCTCAGCCCACAGGACGTGAAGGCCATGCGCTTTCTTGCGGATGCCAAAGTTTTGCGCATGAAAGAAGTTTCTCACGGAGACTCTCCGTCGCTTCTGATATTTGAGGGCGAGTCAGGCGCTTCAGTGACCAACCAAAAGCACACACAACTAAGCAATGCATGCGGAGGGCAGTGTGGGGTCATCAGCAGCCCCGTGGACACCACAGAGGTCTTCGCTTTTCATCTGGACCGGGTGCTGGGGCTCAACAGGACGTTACCCGCTGTCAGCAGAAAGTTCGGCTTCTTACACGGTATGTCACACTGCCTGCAGTTTGGTTCATTCATAACTCCGCCGGTGAAGATGGAGGTGGTGAAGGTCAATCATTACATTTTATAACTTGTCGATCACTCGCCTGGTTTAGTGGGACGTCTGTGTGCGTCATCACATCCCTGCGATCAGTTCTCTGGAGACATGCATTGAAAAAACACGAGTGACATCACCATGATTGAGTGTTTATATATGCAGCTTTGTCACAGATGTTGGTGGTTGTGGAGGATGTGTTGTGTCATCCCATTAAAGGGCAACTTCACCAATGTTCCTCATTAAAGTGGAGACGGTGTTTTAAAGCCCTCTGTGGCTCCAGAGGAAGCTGGATGTGATCTGAGGCAGGTTTTTGACACAGCAGAACCAGAGGTATGGCCTTCTTCTTCTTCCTTTTCAAAACCTGGTGCCTCCATTACCCACAATGCAACACATCTCCCTGCACATTGTTGTCAAGGGTCAGGAATGGTTCCTCTGAGACCAGGCTGAGAACAGAACCAGTTCCAAAAAGATACTTAAACTGTCCATGATGAGTCCAACAGGGTTATAGGGATGCACCAGTGGACTGCTTTTCAAAAACTGGTGCCTACATCTCCCAAAATGCAACTTATCCACTTGCTAACACCACTGCAGGGGATTCATTCGACTTCACGCAGCTTCCTCTGGAGTCTCAAGGCTTTTTACTGCTTTTTTCCCCCCCACATGTGCAGCAGTTCACCCCGAGACCTGTAGACACACTTTGACGTGTGAAATCAGTGGCGTTACCCTTTAAAGGCACAAACGCACAGCAGGTGACAGACAGGTGAGAGCTGCTGTCCACCTTCTCTCCATGACACAAAGGACAAGAAGCTCTTTGTGTTTCTTCCACTTCGTCTCAGATGATGCGACTCCACGTTTGTGAACATAAGATTTAATGCTGTGACAATGAAATATTAATCACATTAGATCATCAAATATTCATAAATGTTCTGAGAACCATAAGTGGCACATTAGTCCAGTTTTGGGCCTCTGGGTTGTGAAAGGCCTGATTGGATGAATGCAAATGAATCCACACGCGTCGCTCAGTCAGCTTTTCCTGGATAAAAATAGGTTAAAGAACAAACCTAACGAGACTCAACAGTTGCTGAAACCTGACCATATAATCCGTTTATCCTCCCTCTTTAGATGGCCAGCCCTGCCCAGTGGTGTCATGGGATGCATCTCTCTACCCAGAAGGCCTTGCTGCAGGCTTGTCCACCGTGAGGTTAACATGGGGGGAGTACCAGAGCTCCCTGAAACAGAGGTGTTGGCATAAAAACAGCAGCCCGAAGCCCGACTGCTCCACAGTTCATCACTATGAGTGGAGCAAACTGGCTCTGTTTGACTTCCTGCTACAGGTAATGAACAGTGTGAGAGATGCAGATGATAAATTGCACATTCCTCTGAAAGTGAAAAAACATGTCTGCAACTCTTCTGTGCAACCTCCCAGACTTCACTGAATTCCAAAAATGCTTCATAGATGACTTTTGCTACCATGTTTTTTTTTTTTTTTTAACAGCTGTTAATGCAGGAGAAAATAGATTACATATCCTCGAAGGAATTGTCCTTTGGCTGAATCCACGTCTTGTTTCCTGCGTGGGAAGACTGGATCCCTGATCAGACTTTGGCTTTGAGGACACGTCTCCTGACGAGTCTTAAACTCATGTCTTAATTGTGAGATAGCAGCGACAGCAGAGGGAGCAACTGGAGAAAAGATATTTAAAAAGAAGAAAAGTGAACTGAATCATCTGTTGAGGTCGACGTGTCAAAGCTTTCAAAGGTTTCTGACACTAAACAAGTTGTGATAGATTCATTCTGTGCAGTTAAAAGACTGATGTGAATAAATGACTATTGTCTGTTTATACTGAGTAGTAGGCCTGCAGGATATGAGGAACACAGTTTGAAGTTTGCATATTATTATTATATGTTTCTTTTCACCTCGAGATCGCTTTTCTCTCCCTCAGCAATCATAACCTGCACGGCGCATGTAAACAAAAGGATTGTTCTTATTCATCGTGCCTTACTGAGAAATAAACTATTCATAGAGACGACGCGTGTCGCTGGAGGGGTTCCTGCACGTGACGGGTCAATAACTAGGCGGCAGTATTCGACGCACTGCGAGTGAGAATGGGATCTTTTGATGGATGAATATTGTGTTGGGCGCATCATCGTTCTCAGCTTCTGAAGGAGGTCATGTCAGGATGAAAGACAAACAACAACAAAGGAAAAAAAAGTTTAATTATTCATTGTTTCCAGAGAAGATGTTCCTCCTCAAATTCCAAACCCCATTACTCACTTTTCTGCTAGTTCAGTAACCTCAGTGTCTGTGTGAAATGTTGAAAACATAATCTGAAAATAATTACGTTGCTAAAACATGATGAATAAGTAAACCTGGCAACTAATATGTCAAAACTTGAGTTCTATTAGTTACCATGTAAACCTCATCTCCATCAGCTGAGCCGGGTTCTGGGTTCAGGAGGGTTAAAAGATGTTTGAGTTTTTTGTTGCTGGAGGTGTGAGGAGAAGGGTATGTTGAGGGTTGCGTTGTCTTCACTGACAGGTATCCTGGAGGTATTTCAGCTCATTACACCTCATGCCTCGCTGGATGTTCATCGACCCCAGTAGCCACAACCCCGAGGTTTCTGAAAAGAGTTCCTGTCAGTGAGACGTAATGCTTCAAAAGTCCAATATGAACCCTGTGATTGACAGATACTCAGATATCACAGGGTTTATTGAGGCTTTTGTTGCACCAGCTAAAACCTCAGCCTATCCAGTGGCTTGGCACATAGTGATGGATGCTTGGACGCTATAGTTGGATTTATGGCCAAACCCTGCAGAGGAAGCAGGAGTTATATGAGACAGTGCTGCCTTGTGCAGCCGTATCACACAGCAACTGTAACTGATGTTGATAGCTCATCTAATGAATGCTGGATGTGTTTAGTTTGTTCTTTGCCAAATCATTTCAGCTACTTTATCTCGTAGTAAAAGGATTATGGAGTCTTTGCGGCGCTGTGAAAGGAGCCAGTCAGTGTTGCAGAAGGAGCTCGTTCAGGAGAAAAGAGACGAAGGAGCTCGTCAGGGTCTTCACACACTTTAAAAACTGAGTCAATTCTCCATAATTAACTGATCTGAAGCTCATAAATACCAGCAACAAGTCTGCTTGTGTTCTTAATACATCAACTTCAAGCATTTATTTCTTTTCAGATTAACAACCGGCTGGATCAGAGCTGCTGTGGGTTCCGGCCCAGGCAGGAGGATGTGTGTGTGGAACTCGGCCACCACGCCGATTGTGCGGATCAGAACCACATACAGCTGACGAACATCATCCACAGGGGTCACGACCCACGGCACCTGGTCTTCGCCGACAACAAAGGCTTCTTCGACCGCAATGAGGACAACCTGGACTTCAGGCTCCTGGAAGGAATCAAGGAGTAAGTTTGGACCACAACCCTGACGAGGCCCCAAAATACCTCTGTGATGAATACTGATTGATTATTCGTGACTGTTCGTACCGACAGATCTGAATTATTAGCAAAATAAGAACAGAACAGATTGAAGCTGTATGTTCCAACTTTACATTTGTTTAGGTTCAGTTTTCTACTGATGCTCTGGTTAGGTTTAGGAAAACATCATGTTTGGCCCGACCTCCTTCGCTCACCACAAAACGTGGCTGGAAAGGTTCCAGATCTGCTGAAAGACATCCAGTGGTGTCACAGCACAGCGTCAAACTTGGGTTTCCTGTTTGGCCTCTGGTCTGTCACACCCTCCACCTCCTGATGTGAAAGTCATTTAAACATGTCCTGTGTAAATGTCCGTACGGAGCCTCTGCCACGTCAGACTTTACTGCACCTGTGGTTTGCAGAAATGATAAGAGCTAACGTTATATCCTGGGGACTCGGCTGTTATTGATTATCGTTTTAGGTGCCACAAAAATGATTGGCTGTATTTTGTTGGAACACAAATGATTGGTGGACAGTTTTTCTTGTTGTTTTCAGTCGCTGTTTTCCAGAGTTTCAGATGTTTTTCTGCCTGAACTACATGGCTGACAAATTACAGCATTTGAATCTGTGAAAGGAGCGTGTTGAAACTCTGCTCAGAGGTTCTGAAGGAAAGGTCTGCACGCAATCATCTGCAAAGCACAAAGCACTTATCTCAAACAAATCTTCAAACCCAGAATCCTTTTTTTTGATAGTTTAAATGTCGAAACCTGCGCAACTTTGGTAAATATTTAGATCCGGCTAAACAAAGAAGATGTGTGTTTTGAACATGAATCTGGGGGCTTGATTATGTGTTGGTTCTGTTTATCCCCCACCGATCTGTGTGGATCTGTAATTCCAAACCACACTGCAGAGACATTGCTTTCATTTCATGTATCTTTTGATCAATAAATCAGTGAGTCATACCACACGGGAGACAGAACAGAAACTGTGGTTTGGCAAGGACGCTCGTGTCTCCTCCCCACTCGTGGATCCTTGTGATCCTCATCAAAACTGCAGCTTCTGTCCTGACATGCAAATCAGATACAAAGGCAACACGAATCCAAAGTTAGTGGTTATCAGATGACCTCCGACTGCAGGACCACAACATGTTTTGAATACCTGATCTTTGCTCAGTTCTCTGTAGATCTGAGAGTTTTCTTTGATTTCAATCAAAGCTAAAAAAAAAACAAAACATATTTGACATCTTATTCCAGGCACATCCCAGACTGACACGTGCAACGTACAGTGGTGCTGTTTATTGGAAAGGTTGAGCAGCTAGAAAACCTGAACACGGTCAACAACCACTTGGTAGTCTTTCCACGGCTCACGTCCCCATCGTTCTCTCTTGTGGTTTGTCGCTCTAACATTTCTCAGAGGCAGAGCCAGCAGCACTTTCACCTCCATTCATAGCTAAAGTGGAGAGAAGAGACCAACCCCAAACCTGACGGCTGTTTCCAGCTGCTGCTAGAGATCCCTCTCTTTTTTTTTATCTCCGCTGATATTTCATTTGTATGAGTGGAGCTTTTTGGCAGAGAAAAATGTCAGAAAAGTTGAAGCTTCATCAGCTTCATCATGAACGATCGTCAGGGGCAACGAAGTCTAAAACACAGACAAGAAGCAGGAGTGTTGAAGACTTCCGGTTCGCCCCACGAGGCCGTATTTCAGAGCAACGTTTGACGGTGGTGAACGCAGAGAGACAAATCTTTTAGAATTGTGAACATCTGATGTTCGCCAAGTGGAAAGAACAGTTTTCAGCCTGAGAAAGTCACAGTTTGTCATGAAACTAATGAAATATAGGACTGGAAAATAAATACGCATGTCATCTCACCAAAACCCGAAACTCGTACATTGTAGAGCTGCTCGTGTATATGAACAGCTCACAGAAACTCTCCTTTCACGTAACTGCAGTTGTCAATATGTGATTTTCGTCTTTTTTTGCACCTTTTCTGAGCCGACAGTTTAGTTCTGTGCAGTTTAACACAAAACTACATGAGATTTTACTTAAATTACGAAAAACTTTTCAACTTTTTCTACTCGGACAAATGCATTTTAAATTGACAAACATCACGTGTGTGTTTCATGGCACAATTCAAACAGGATGAAACGATTATTCGTCTCTCCGTTCAGTACCACACAAAGTTTTTCTGAAATTAGGTCCCATTGGGTCCACGAGAACGAGCTTGATGTGACTTCAGCTCTTTATTGTCCTCATGATCTCCATGAATCGATGAGACGCTGCAGCAGTCGCTCTGCAGGGTTCAGCAATGCGTCACTATGGAGAATGACTGATTCAGTTACAGGATGAGCACAAGTCGCGTATCGCGGGAGCTAAAAACACCCACAGAGGGCAGCAGAGCGATAAAATGTGCTTACTTCAAATTAATCGATTGGCTTTTTATCTTCTTTCACAGCTGACGGTGTTTCTGCTCTTTTTGTCTCTGTGTCACAGTCGCCTTCTTAAAATCACACAGCACGAAACAAACAATGGAATAAATATGCAGAACGAGCTAATGTGATTCCCGCTGTTTCTTTTTGATTAAGTTTGACTTTGCTGCTGACAAACACGAATCATTTGGATTATTTCTGCTTCCAGCTAAGAGCTCTGCCTCCGAGGCGTGTACCTAAACCCAACATGAATACAAAGCTCTTCCTCACTTTCTGTGTTTCCAGGCTTCCAGAGCAGGCCGTGTCGGTGCTGAAGAGCAGGAGGCTGAGGGAGAAGCTCCTCCAGTCTCTGTTCCTGGATCAGACGTACTGGGAGAGCCAGGGCGGCCGACAGGGCATCGACAAGCTGATCGAGGTCATCGAGAGGCGGGCCAGTGTCCTCCTCACCTACATCAACGCTCACGGGATCAAAGTCATCACGATGAATGTGTGACGAGAGTGGCAGCGGTCAGAAGGCCACATCACTGAGACACACAGAGGAAAGTATGTCTTGTCTGAGAATGTCCTTTTACAAGACACTGGAGCTTTGACCGCAAAAAACATCAGCTGAAGTCTGAAAATATTGTAATTTAATGCCAGTTTGTATCACCCGACCTCAGGACCACGTCACCTTTCACCAAAGTGTTGGATTCTTTCTTTGTATCATGATGCCAATGAAGGACGTTTTCCTTAAAAACAACATATTGTGTTGTTGGTAAATGTGTCATAGCAAGCTGTTTTTAAATAATTTGAGGTTGAGAAAACTTGCTAACTCATAATTTGCGTAAGATACTAAGAGAAGCTTTAATTGAACTAATTCTGTCATTTAAAATGAGCCGAGCTTTAGCTTAAAGCAACTTCTTTCATTTCCTGCTTTCATGTCTTCGTTTGTTTCTTCCCCGGAGGTGAACACACTGCCGTCATTATGTTCACAATATGCTGCATGTATATCATTTGCTCCTCCTGACGCCCTCCAGCACGCCTAATTTGCAAGCGAGTGCAGGAACTGAGCTTTTGTTAAATCCTCTCAGCGTCGCTAACAAGCCACTTGTCTTGATTGAAGTCACATATTATACACTGAAAAAAAAAGCCTTCAGTTTTAATGAGTTATTTAATCTTGTGTACCGTTTTATTTTTCATTTTTTGCAAAACTCACAAGAAGTCAAAGTCTTTACATTCTTATGTTTTAAAGATCCAAGACAAGGAGACGTATCGTGAACGTGTCTGGACATCATGAGCTGAAGGACTTTGGTTGTTATTCTTATTTTTTTTGCACTCTTCCGATTTAACTACAAAAACACTTTTCAATGTAACCGTTTTCTCTCCATTTATTTATTTTTGTACTTTCATTTGTAATTGCTGAAGATGCTTGACCATCAGATGATCAATAAAAGCATTTATTTGTCCAATGTTTGAGCTTTGATCAATTAAAATCACATTTAAGGGTCATGAATGTTTTTTACAGCCTGACTGGATTTTGGCTCGTTTTCAGGTAATTTGTCAGTCACATAGAATTACCTGCAATTTCATCCACATTAACTTTACTTTGATTTTCTTGAAGGTTTGGTATTTAAGTTGTCACGACGACCTTCAAACAATCTATAGAAATGCATTAGCAAACACATATCCTCCTCCCGTCCACACAGCATCAGCCAGAGCGTGGTCAGAAATAGTCCGTGGCTCTGAAATCTGAGCCGTGGTGTCTGTTTTTCATGCTGTCGTAAACAGTGTGCTCCGGGCTCTGACAGTCGCAGTCGACGGGGCTTTGTAGGTATTTTTCTCGTGTCCGTGCTGGGCATTCACGCGGCTGTTGGTTTAACCCCTCTGCACCCGCATTAGTGCGTCAGTGGCGTCCATGCCTCGGTGTGTTTGTGTTAGAAAGACCCCTCCAGTTCCCAGAGTGCTCTGCAGCGGAACTCACTTTCTTTACACACGTGTGTGTGTGTGTGCGTATTCTCACACAATAACATACACACGGACAAAAGATGACTTTTCACGTATGTACGCGACACTATATGTAAAGACACACACAGACACAGACATTGTGATGTGGAGTCTTTCGCCCACGTCCCCACATTCAGTCCTGCTCAGTGAAATTAGACCACTGCAGAAACGTGTGAAGTTCTGCAGGTCAAGTGTTGAACTTCAGTCTGACAAACACGCCTTTACAAGCTGCTACTCAGCCAGTAACACACTCAAGTAAGCAACGATGTGTAATTGAATTAACAGAAATATGCACTGCAGTTATAGAATTATTCACACCACGAAAGGCAGAAATTAAAATCCCTGAAATCCTTTTTAGTTGTTGTTGTTGAGCAGCGGCGGCTGACATGACGTCCAAACTGCAACGATGGCGGAGCGACAAAGGCTGCACGTGTGACCTCGTGTCACGTGTCGAAGTGTATCGCTGCCTGAGCAGCTGAATGAAAACGTTCCTGGGAAAGTGGTGAAATCACAGTAAAGTGAGCTTTACAACATCAAAATATTGTAATTCTATGTCTCCTTCTGAGCAGCCGCTCTGGTTTGAAAATGTGCAGATTACAAACATGACATTCTTCAAACACATTAAAGTATAATTTGTAAAATATGGTCGGGATGAGAAGGTAGCTCCCAAACATAGAGGGCAGCGTATCATCCACATCGACTGTTATCTGGAATTACAGAAACTTGATTCAGGAGGTTTAGTTTAGGAAGAGTATTTGATTTTGTGAGTTTAAATTGTACATTTCTTACGCTGAAACGAGCAGAGGGGCCATGATACGATCACCTCAGGCTGGTGGAGAGTCCAGGGAGCTAGTGGCCTTGGAGAACAGATGTAATGATGTACCAATGCAGCGATGCATGCTAATCATCATAGCTAACATTTACACTGCTGATTCAGTTCAAGTCCTTGTCCAAACACAGAACACGTATTTGATCCTCCTGAACAAACAGATTCTTAAATCTATAGTGAAAGTTTAATCAGAGGAAAGAATATGCAGAAGGATAATACAGTGTTTGCAAATCAAATCTCCTCAGGCACGTTGTTCAGTTTTAAACACCTTAAAGCGTCGGTGCGCTTTGTGCTTCTGTTTTCAGATTTTGGCTCGAGATCTGAACAAGTTTGTGCTTTTGTTAAGCTGGTAAATTCACTCATTTTTGCATCAACCTTAAATAAACTTTAAAAGGATTAGCTTCAGTAATGGTTTGGGAAAGAAAACAACTGTGAATGTTTCTTTTTTTCACATGACGAGCTCGACCTGTTCACTCTTGTTTCCACACATATTTACCTTTAGCTCAACTAGTCTGCGTCTCCTCTTCTCCCTTCACTCCCTCCATCTCCTCTCCTTTCCCTAAATTCAGTTTTATCATTTGTGCGCTCCTTGTTTACAAGGGAGGACAGAAATTGCGAAGCTTTTGTCTCAGAGGCAGCAGATGAGAGTAATTTGGGACGGTACATCTCAGCTGTGCCCAGCTGGTTGCTGCCTGGTCCAACTCCGAGCAGCATCCAAACAGAGGAGCTCTTTATTCTCGTAACCTCGGCTCAGTGGCGATAATCAGTCTGGTTTACCATGATGTCACTTTTCCCATTCCCTGCTCTCCACAACCCGACCCTCGCTGAGCTCTGAGCAGTTGGTCAGTGTAACATTACATTGTGTCTTGATTTTTCTTAATTCTCGGCTCTATTTGTAGCACCAGACAGAACGTGAACATGAGAAGCATCTTGTGAAGTTTAGCTACATTTGATCATTGGTCTCCAGAGAACACATATAGGACACACAGAGAACCTGAGTGGTCCATGGTGCTCTTGGGGAGTTTAGTCGCTGATGTTTTGGACACTTTTTTACTCTAAAAAAGTGTTGTTCAACGTTTTGAGATAAACACATATTTGCTTTCTTGCCAAAAGTTAGATGGAGCTGACTGACTTCTGAAGCTGTGCTTCATCAGGCCCTTGTTGATTTCCCCTCCGGCGTTTGCTCTTTGCCACCATGACATCAAGTGTCATTCCAAACCCGAGTGGCCTTTGTGAGATCGCCCCCGGTGGTCACTCAGAGCTGCAGCTCAACCCCATCACAGTTTCTCATGATTTATCTTAGAGAGATGAAGATGGAGGTCCTCACTGAAAGGCATCAGCACACGCTACCTGTGTGACGTCTGACTACGAGTAGCTCCGTGTGACGTTTGCTGCTACGTAATACTGATTCCAGCTGCCAGCACCTCGTAAGCTCCCTGATTAACATGCAACATATTGTTTGATTGGTCCGTGCAAAAGTGTAAAACAATGATTTGTGGTTTAACGTGGTGCTCCAGCTGCAGAGGCCTATTTAAAGGTCAGATATGAGATTTGTATTTGTGTTTATTCTCCGGTGAGGTTAAGGCACAAAACCACTTGGTTGGGGTTTGGAAAACATGTTCTGGCTTAAAATACATTGGTTGGCAGCTACAAACATGGCTGCAGATGGCCCGACTTCCCATCAACACTATCTGGCTTTTATCGCCACAAACACATCTGGAAATTGTCTCGGGGTCTCATAAAGAATATTCAGGGGCGTCATACTTTGACACAGGTTTGATCGTTGGTCAACTCAACCTCCTGACATGGAAGTCAAGAAATAAACTATTGTGATTGAGACACGACATGTTTTGTTGACATGTCAATATACAAATAACATTCATCTCTAACTGCTTTTCTTTTTTAAATATCTGTTGGTTAGCAGTTTCTTTGAAGCTAATGAGGCTCACCATTTTCTAAAAGGTCTTCGTGATCAACTGAACCACGTGGGAAGCATCTTGAACGTCACGCTAACCGTCTCCAGGAGAGTCTCAACAACAGTGCACCTGGGTGGTCACCGTCGGAGGGAGGAAATAAATCACCTCAAGGTTTCTCTTTTGTCTCCTTCAACACAAACGGCAGCAGCCGACACAACAGCCTGTCCTGCAGCGTTGCCTCTCACGCTGATAGTCACGCAGCTCACTGACGCTGATAAGAGCTTTGGAGGAGAAACTGAAGGAATGTCAACATGTGTCACATGAATTCATGTCAAAACTCGCTTGTTTCACTAAAGAGCCGCATGATTCATTGCCTGAAGATTCTTGGATCAGGACGCACAATGAATTATAGTCTCTTTTTGGTGACTTCTGCTACAAGTAGAGACATTTTTTGCGGGCCTGGCACGCTGCCCAGAACTTCTAATCTCCCCCTTTTTTTGAAGAAGAAGAAGCAGAAGAGCGAGTCTGAGGGGATTTTACTCAGCTGTCCTGACTGAAATAGCTCATCTTACCTTTCACTCCTCAGTTTTTTCAATATCCCACTTGTCAGTTGATATCGTACTCATATCCTCCAGGCAACACGAGCGGAACATCTTCTCCCATTGTGTTTTATTGATTGTTCTACAAACAAATGGCTTTGACTGCTTCATTATCTACAGTTTTTGTGTTATTTTGAGAATCATTGACAAAGTTAATCGTGTCCTCAGCTTCTGGGTTTCTTGTCCTCTGATTCTTTAGGAATACATTTCACGAGTAAATACGCTGCACTAATAAGAGAATAATCGCTCTGAAATTTCACTGAGAATGATATCTGCAGCTCAGACTGAAGCGCGATCAATGAGACGGATCTGCGTCAGAATGCAGCTGAGTGAAATGGTTTTGCCAGAGGCGGTGTAAGGACCCGCCATGTCAATAAGCTGTTGAAGCCGATTTAATGAAAGCACCGGGTTGAGAATCAGCTTGACCTGAGCACTGGAATAGTAACCGACTCAGATTCCATTAGGAGAGTTTTCAACAGCATGAAAATCCATATGAAGAGGCGAAGGCGAATAGCTTCAGGCTCATCGCTGACGGACCAAGAAGAAGTCAACAGAGCGACTTCTTTAAGTGTATATGAACGAACGTAGTGTAAGCACAGCGCAGATGCTCCTGACAGCTGCATGGATCCGCACTGACTTTCCATTTTGATTCTGGAGGAGTCCTGCGGGTCAGGAGAAGGGTCAGCGGCAGAGCATTTCCCCTGGAACTGGTTCAGATTCAGTGTGCTGCTCGAGGACACTTGAGCGGTCGGCTGAGGTCACCGGGGATCGATCCAAATGTCAGCTACTCTCCGACCACTCGCCCGCCCTGCTTTTATAATGGAACTGCGATGGGAACATTTAGCGTCATTTCCCTGTCGTGTCTAATGCTGCAAACAGCTCACAATGAGACTCAAAACAGTCAATTTAAAGTTTTAGAGAAAAATAAACTCAGTCTCGACCTTCATCTCCTACAAAGAGGATCCAGTGTTGGCTCGCAGACACACACTGAATGTTTAATACAGACTGTGATTTGTACTCATGCACATTATTAAGTGCTATTTAATTTTTTTTTCTTGATTAATCTCTCTGCAGGTCATTATGTTCCTGTCAGGCGACTACCACCCCGTGTTCTTGTGCTGACATAGAGAGGAGGGATTACTGACTGCAGGACGGACAGGAAGTCAGCTGAAACAACCGCAGCAGCTTTAAAGGTCCAATATAAGAGAAAGTTGAATTTTGACTCTCATGCCCGACTCGTCAAATACTGACAGCATCGGTGTTTGACGAGTTAGGAATTCATACACGTTGGATCTTTTAAGATTTTTACATTTTCAGGTTTTACTATTTCTAAATATAACATTATTCATTCCAAAAAGTCTATTCAAATACAGTGTGTAGTCCAAATAATACTCAGTATGGTGTGAAATCAAATTCAGTCAACCCAGGAACATAAACATCACGAGAAAACTCAAAGGCAGTCGTCATATCACACCTTATAAAACACACTTGTTTCCGTATTAAGCCTTCGTCAGGGATCTGCACTGTCCACCTGGACACGGAGCTGTGGCCTGTATGACCGGAGTTTGTTTTAAAAGTCTAACATGATCAAGCTGTGACAATAAATGCATTTTGATGAGGCTTTTCAATGAACCAGAAACTCTCTGCTCGAAGCTCAAACTGATGAAATTCTACTGTCATTCACTCTGAACTCTTCGTGGTCAGGTAACGGATCGCAACTTCCTGAAACTTTGGGAACTATTTCCACAGGTTGCGGTCAGAGAAGAAGCTCCGTCGTCTCCCTGAGGTCCAAAGCCGAGCAGAGACATCAGAAGCCGAGGAGCTACATTAAAGGGATGAGCGCACATGCTAAAAAAACGGGGTGAGGAATCTCCACGGACTGGCATCTGAAACATCTGCTCCCAGAGATATATGGGGCAATCAGACAGTTGTGAGCTGAATATGTCACATTCTATATTTAGAGGTCTGGTGATGAGGGAGGTGTTGGCATGTGGAGCATGCAACAGGCTCTGAACGAGCCCGTCGAGGCTGATTGGCTCATATGATTTAAGATATTAGCTGCCAATGTATCACATGAAGGCAAGATTTTTTATCTTTTTGGTTTGACCTCAGTAACTCGTTGATTTCTGTTTATCTTGTGCACATTAACAGATCTCATGAGCGTGGTGGTTGCTGCAACACTTACCCCTGCAGCAGATTAACTGAGGACTGAAAAAAAGAGCTCTGCTCTACTTGGCAGCGTTTCATGAGCATGTGATGTCCGCTTTTCTAAAATATCCTCAACTGGCAGCTAAAGTCTTCATCTCAAACCAAAATGAAAGGTTGCAAGAGTCAAGTGAATGTCCTCAGCCTCCACTTTTCTCTGGAGTCTTCCTCTGAGTCAGAAAAGTTCAGAGCTGCAGTTAGTATGTGAACACAGACGGCCGATTCAGAAACAGTGAATATGGGTTTTGTTTTCATCCAAAGTTAAAAAGCTGATCATTTGTCCCTCTTGAAATGACTCTTGGAAGAGGTTTCGGTTGGAATAAAAACCTACATTTATCATAATAGTATCTGTTGCAGAGCCAAACGCCTGACATGTGCTGTAGAGATTCTGAACATGTGCCTGAGGGTCCACACAGAGTCCCATTCTGGAGCCAGGAGACTCAGCTGTTTCACTCCCAGTGACAAACTCCTGCACCAACCATGTTCTAGTGGAAAACCCTCACTCACCCTCAGAGGAGAGGGAAAAAAACCCTTTACAGTGTAAAGAGGACTAACAGAAGGCACTTTGTTAGACTGACAGTGTATTAAACTGTCTCCGCCGGGTGCAGTAACTGAAGGTGTGAACAGCCTGCAGAGAGAGAGGCACCACACATTCCTCACCTGTCCCACTCCTGCCTCGTCTATCTGGGGTCAAAACTCTGCCAGCAGCACTGCTTTGAACTTGACTGGGCCTCACTCAGGAGCTATAGAAAGATCTTCAGTGGCGGAGGAGGTATTTACTGTATACCCTATACCAGGGATGGGAAATCAAGGCATGCCTCGGAGGCAGGAGTGCATCTAGGTTTTCAGTCAGTCCAGACAGCCCAGCGGGAACAGCAGAGGCTGCATTCTCCCTCTCTGGCTGAGGGTTTGAGTTTTCAGAGAACCTGCTGACTCTGACTCTGTCCATGTGACTGCCTATCCTACGTACAAATTGTACAGTTGTACACAACAGCATGGGTCAATAAATCCTACCAATGAGTCATTCAACAGTTTCCTGACACAATGAGAGGGGAACATCTGTTAAAAAAGGCAATCTCACATCTTAATGCAAGCGATGAACGTCTTCTCCTTAAAGTCTCCATAAACCTTGAAAATATCATTTTTTACATTCAGTTTAGACAACAGGAAACACCAGCGTGTTTTATTGCCGTAAAAAGTTCCAACATGCCAAAATCTAGATGACATGAATCCATAAAAGCTCAATGAAAAGACGAGAGTGGACACAAACGGAGGAAATGCTGACTACGTTTCATTTCCTTTCTGTGTGTTTGACGAGCAGTAAAGCTTAATTTCAGAACGTGCTGTTCAGACTCTGGTTCTGTCGCCTCTTGAGGTTCAAAGTGGTCTACGTGACAGGACGGGCCGAGGCTAACTGGTTAGCATGCTAACCTCAGACATCTCCTCAACACGGTGCAGAGACGTCTGTGACATCACCTCTACACGGTTCTTCCTTCACACCCTGATGATAAAGTCCAGCCTGACTGACTGCTGCATCGTTTGCATCTTGCTCAGGGACGCTTTGACATGCAGCTCAGCCCGGAGCCGGGATTTGAACCAGCGATCTTCCGATCACTAGCCGACCTGCTCTACCCGCTGAGCTACAGCCGCCCCTGCTATCCACCATTATTGTTATAATTATTATTTAAATAAACCTAATTATATTGTTGCTTCTGCATACATAGAATACATTAAAATATTAATTCCTTTTCTTCTGTCATAGTTCAGCCAGATAAAGTACCGACAAATAACTTTTGAAGCGTATTACTTTATTACACACAGTGCTGAGTGCTCTGACTGCAGTTAATTTGTTTTCACACTAATCTCAAGACAGCTACAGCATTAAAGTTAATCCTGCCGTGCGACTCCGTTTGATGAAGGTGCTATTCTGGAGAAGTGCTGCATAGAGGAGAGGTCATGAGCATAAAACGAGTGCTGGGAGACGGCGGCCTCGGCCAGACCGCCGCTGTCCTTAGAACTAAAAGAGTCATAAATCTAAACTTGCCAAACACTATTAGCATCTTTACTTCTGGCCTCTGACCACAGCTCGACTATTTTTAGGAAATGTCACTGATAGAATAAGTTGATGACTTAATAACAGTGTGGTGGAGGCACAAAGCAGTTTCCTGGGGAAGAAAAACATCTTTTCAAAGACATGAATAAAATCTGAGAGGAAGAAATAACAACATTATCACTTCTGTACTGGAGGTCACTTTGAGCCCTGGAACTGAACTGTTATTCCTCAAACTCGTTGTAAACTCTCCTGGATAAGAGCGAGCTGGAAGATAAATCCAGCGAGTGGAACATGATATTCAAAAACAAATGCAGAGGATTTAGTCTGCCATGTCTGTGAGAATATCCTCCAGATAACCACTGAATAACATCACTTCTTAATTTCTGTTCAAGCTTCCAGGTGCATCTCGTGTCCGTCTCCATCCCTTCTCATCTAAAGCGGCACACTACACGCATAAAGAAGAAGGGAAAGTAAAACAAGAGATAATTTAGTTGCACGAACCTGCCGGCAACATTTTGATGTGTAATATAAATGATTTCTTTTTAAGATGTGAAAATGTAATTTGCAATTTTCCCTGTGACGGCTCAAAATGACTCCAGCGGGGCTTCGCCTCACGGAGAGAAGAGGAATGCTTTTAGAAAATACGATGGAATAAATTTCCACCAGCGTATTTGATTTGCGATCTGAAAGACCTTCCTCCACTTCATGTGAGTCTTCAGACGGGCTTGCAGCTCTTCAGCCTGTGTGAAGGAGGAAGAGGAAAGAATGTATCACCGCTCTGGCCGAGGCAACACTCCAAACAAAATCTTCCATGGCAAATGTAACCCGTTCCTGCAGGAATCCAAACAGGAACCGCCTGGCCCGGGCTGGGCCGGCACACACAGCAGGCCAAAAAGGAAATGACTGAGACTGGCCTCGGGGTGCGGTGGGTTCAGTGAAGTGGTCGTGCCCAGTAGTCTCCAGCCTCACTGGCATCAAAAGCCGAGGAAATGTTGAACAGGGAGATGAGTAGTTTCACTGAAACCGACTGCACAGTCACACAAAAACTTGTATTTCTTTTGTTTCATGTCTTTTGAAGTGAGCTTTGTGTGACTGTTGAGTTCCAGTTGAGTCAGTTCTCTGCTGTCAGACAGTCAGAGCCGCATTGATCCGTTCATTCACGTCTTTTAGTCGAGTCGTTTTGAGCATTTTGTGCTTTTATGATCGACAGAAAAGAGGTGACGAGGAAAATACAAAACTAAAAGTCCCTCAAAGGAACCAGGAGCACCGCAGTTCACAGTTATATCCTGATAACTAAACCACATTTACTGAGTTTCTTATTTTCTTCTATCACAAATGATTTATTTCATATTTGTCTTTTCTACTCTCATATTGTCTGATTGACTTAAAGGTACAAAAGCTTTTGGACATGGTAGATCACCTCAGCTGGCAGCCGAACAAACAAGCTGTAATGGCTGAAAGGTAATCCTGCGGGGCAACCTGGACCATCACGGTGCCTCCACTAAAAGTGCTTTTCTTGCCACTGAAAGGCTCAGATTGTTGCTCTAAGTGTCTGGCATCATAGAGGAACGTAGACAGGAACCCTACAGAGATAAACCTTTCTATTATAAAGTAAGCCTTTCTTTGTTTACTCCGAAGCAGCTAGCATATTGCTCTAAAAGCCGGCAGACATCGGAACAAAACGGGATTGATTTTTTACCAATTACTGTTTTTGTGGCTTTGTGAGAGTCATCAGTGAAATGAGGCTATTGGAATGAGTAAACGTCCTGTCTGTGATGAGAGAGTCATCCATGAAAATATCATCCTCAACTTGGAAAAAAGTGTGAACAATACCTTAAATGGAGGCAGTTGATTCGTCATTTAGAGGCCAGGGGATGTAAGAATAAGTCCCACGTTATAAGAAATACCAGAATAAACCTTTAATTTGGGATGAGGTCTGCTGTGTGAAGCGACATAAGTCTTTTTTTAAAGGTTTAATCAAATCTAAACCATTATAGATTCAGAGATCTGCAGCAGTAAAGTCCTGGTCTGTGGGAGAAGTTTGGGATGATGTCATCAGCAGAGCGACACACCTGTCAGTTTATAAGTCACCTGAGCTGATACATGATCAGCTGATTTATCTACGACCAACTGATGTTAGATAAATACAGCAGAGGATTCTTAAAAGCAGCAGTCTGATAAAGGTCGGTTCTCAAGAGAGATAAATAACATCACAGAACAGTTGTGCACAGTTACTCTGGAGTATTTTCCAGTGTGAGCACAAACATCCTCTCAGGGTGGTGCAGAAAAACAGCACCACCTACAGAGCTGCAGACAGAAGAGCTCATTAAAACACATCAGTCTGATCACACAGCACGCTTTGACTCCATGAACCCACAGCAGAGGTTTCAGTCTGTTAGTTATTTTCTTTTCGTGCATATTTGCAGATGCTGGTAAAAATAACCTCCTCAGGCCGAGATATCATCCGGCACATGTGCCTCCAATTCATTATTCGACCGTTGAGACATCAGCTAAATGAGCCTGTGATTATGTGTCAGAGTGAAGCGTTCCTCTGGAGTCAGTCGCTTACTGAACTGTCCCTGTGGAAGCTGAAGGAAACTCACAGAAGCTGCAGATTTATTAATGAAGTTATTTTGGTGGCAGCACTGGAGGTCTGACAGGGAAGATGGATCGTGTTAAAAGAAGTACTCTGCTGCTCTCTAGTGGCTGAACCAGTGACGTGTTTCTCTTTGATACGAACCAGCATGAAGTGAAAGGAGCTGTTGACTGAAGACAGTGAAGGAACCCAGGCCGGATATATTCCAGGTCACATGAGTGCAGATGAACGTGTGAATACGTTGAATGAGTGCAGCGCCTGTGATGTGATGTGATGTGCATAATACTGAGCTTTTATTCATTTACTCAAGTCTTCAGGGACCCGTTTACCTTGTGAGGCAGCTGGATTCATGAGATCAGGCGATCATGTGTGACAAACCATCTGGTGAGTCTGTTCAGACCCATCAGAGTGTGAACACGTCGCTGAGTGTACAGACAACCTGCAGCGGAGGATCTACAGGATATCATTTATGTCTTCTTCTTTTCAAACTTTAAATGTCTTTATGTTGCACCTTCATGTTTCAGCGCCGAGCTTATGATCTGGTTGGGTTTGGAGACAAAGGCACTTCAGGAAAGATGCTGTCTTGGTTTAAAATACTTATAAACATGACTGGAAACTGTGCAGAGGTCAAAAATATCACGTGGTTTCATACTGACAAATGTTGAAACACAGTCTGATCTAACTGGACTTTGCAGCCTTCTTGCCTGTAAACTTCACCACCATCTCCTCCGATGTTTCACACCAGCGACTCGGCTGATGATTACAATCCAATAACATCATATAATAACATCAATAACATCGAGACTTCGTATCGACATTAGTTTCTCTTAACAAGCTTAACAAATGAGTTTCTGAAACTAAACTAACAATTGTTGCTCACTGAAATCATCATGAGCAATATTCAAAATGACACATATTTGTCTTTATTCACATGCCAACATGTTGTATGTGTGTGAATGTAAAAGATGGAAAAGCTTTGTTCCATTATGACATCATGTGTGTGTGTGAGGCAGCAGTGAGCACGAGCTGGCAAAGAAAACTCGTTTAAACCTTTAGCTGGCTAATAAATTCATAAAGAAAGAGTTACATGATTATTAAGAACAAATAAACTATTTAAGTACGTTAAGAAAACAAAAGTGTGAGGCCTGAGAGTTTCAAACAGGGCGATGGTTCTCGTGGGAGTATTTTGAACCCAGACTTTATGACTTATTGCTGGTGTTTCCATTAAAAGCCACGACACACACGCCTGATATTAACTGTTCCTGTGTGCTGTGCATTCTTCTTTGAGCGGATGAATTATTCAGTCGTCCTGCTCTTTCCCCGCAGCTCAGCTCGCCCGCAACATCTCCGAATGAAGTACGATTCGGCCAAAGCACTCAGTATGCAGAAACGCCAACATTAAAAGCATATTATACTGTATGTGCATAAAAGAGGGATAAAAAAAGTGTCATAAATAAGAAATCAGGCTGGAACTGTGAGTGCTCGCCTTTGTGTGCACGCTGGAGGAAGTGACAGCAGCAGAAAGTGAAGACGAAGACGAGGAGGAGATGGGCGGCCGGCCATGTGGGACTGAGAATACATTAGAAACTGTGCTGGATATTTTTGGTGAACACGCAGCGTTTATAATCATTCGACAGAAAAATAGCAGCTTAACAATAGATGGAATATTGTATAAAATGTGGACTATTTCTTAGTAATGGAGTCTGGCTCGAGCCAGAGGAGGAACTAATCTGAGATCACACACAGAAACATGTGATAAAAATGTAGAAAGTGGAGAGAATAAGATTTAAGCTTGATTGTGATGGTGCCACATGTCACCAGCTGCGTCCTTCCTTCTCTCCTGTGTCGGCTCGGTCCGAACTGATGAACTGTTGCTTCCTGGGAGTCTCGGTCCAGAGGAACAGCTGCCGTGTGTTTCCTCCAGCAGCGCTCTCTATCTGCAGCCGGATCAACTTCAGCACCGGAGCGTTTCTTTGCGCTTGGGGGGATTGTTGCCATAGCAACCGGCGAGATGTGGGAAGTCGTGTGTCTGTGTCGTGTGTAGCCCTGCGTGCACATGCGCACTCCCTCACACCTCACACCACATGTTTAGATGATTTCCTGGTTTAATATGGAACCTCACGTTAAAGGAACATCTTTGTAATCACAGGCAAAATGATCAGAGTCCCAACGTCCCACCGCTCAAATCCAGAACTACAGATTCTTATTGAACATTTCATTATCTTACAATACATCCAGCTCAGTGATCTGCTGGATATACAGTCCGGCTCATCTTCAGCTCCTGTTCCTGACGTATCTAATTACGCTTGTACAGTGCAGAAATAGAACATTTAATACAATCTGCATTGGTTTATTTCTATATCCTGATATTTGTCATCGAGAACAATACAAAGATACGTCCCAGGAACACAGGAAGGACCCGGACAGCTCGTCCTGCACACACTGTGAAACCTGAGACAGGACACACAGGCAGGTAGTCCGACAAAGAATGAGCTTTAATGAGATTTTAGTTTTTGTGAGAATAATAAAAATGCAGTCGACAAAGACGAGCAACAAGTAGTAAAATAGTACAAGGAACACACGAGGACCAGAGAGACGTGGACGAAATCAGATGAACCAACACAGAACGAGACAACAAGACACGAGAGGATAAATCTACAAAATCAACAAAAGAAAATAGTTATAGTGAAGAAACAGAAGTTCAGCCCTGAAGGTTTGAAGTGGATCCATGTTGTTCCCTCGTCTACATCCCTCCATCTTCACAGTCCACATACATTTATTCATTCACATTATCAACATTTCAACTGAATAGATGTAATGTTTACAATCAGTTCCTACGATGAAACATTAACTGGTGGTGGATGCTTCATTACGGAATATCTTTATCATCTCACACTATTGTAGCACGGCAGCAAATACAGTCCCAAACTCTTCCATTCGCAGTTCCAGCGCCGAACAGGGCCACCATGAACACTGTGTGATGAAAAATGCATCGTTTACACCCACAGAGTGTCTCCTCTCTTGTCTCTCTGTTCATGCGGTTTTCTGACATGATGCTTTCTCCTTTGGGAGCTGAGAAACTAGAAATACCCTGACCTCCTTGTGTCAAACCCCTCCCGCCTCGCAGGGTGAAGCTCTCTGGTGGCCCGGCTGACAGTGACAAACTGACACCGGCTGAATGCTCCACTTCACATCTCCAACCTTTCTCTGAAAATGCAGCTTTTTTTTTCTTTCAATTGTCCGTTGAGCCGGAGAGAGAGAGGACAAAGGTTGACTGAGAAAAATAACTTTAAGGCCCTCCAAGGACAGTTTACATGAAGACACATGGGTTAATATGGCCCATAGGTTTACAGAGGGCTCTCAAGGACACCTGGAGATTGCAGCGCTTGCTTTCGGCTCCCCGCTATCCAACAAAACAGAACAGACGACTGTATAAGACTGAAGTGATTTGGTACCTTGGTGTTTCTACGTTACATACTTAATTCCTGCATTTCATTTTTTTTAGTTTGATGCTCTGTGATTGACAAGTCGCTACCACAGCACATCCTCAGGACCAATCAGTTCTCAGCTCCACCCTCTTGTTGACATATGGTCACCTCTAGCTCCAAAATAACAAGATGGCGACGGCCGTAATGCCAAGCTCGAGGCTTCAAAACCAGGCAATCAAAGAATGATCCTAAAGGTCGACTGTGGAAGAAGTTTCTGACAACTAGATCTATGTTTCTTGTTGGGCGGCGACCTCTAGTGGCTGTAGCCATTATTACAGCTGCAAAAGGAGGAAGTGAGGAGAAATATTATACAGAGAGACAAGTGAAAATCGGGAAGAGGTCAGGAACTTAATTCAATAATAGTTAATAGTCTTAATTCACAAGTGTTGGCAGGCTGAAATGCTGAACTAAGATGGTGAACATTATATATCGGCATGTTAGCATTATCATTGTGAACATGTTAGCATGTTAGCACTCTGTAGAACTGTGTGCAGCGTGCACGTGCTCATTATCATTTCGCTGTGTTTGTGCGCAACTGGTAAGATTTTCCACACACAGTCTTGGATGTCTCCCTCGTCGCAGCTCTCTATGGATTTCTCAACAGTTTTTCAAGTTGACTATAAAACGTACGCCAGCGAAGTCCCTTCATCTGACTTTGAGGATGTCAGGCACTTTTCTTTAGCAGCACGAGTTCAAGATAGGTGTGAGATAATGAGACAGGACACCAGTTGGCAGGCTGCTGTCACCTCCTCACACAGCCAGGTTGACATAAATGCCTCATTCCAGGAACTGCTGGAAAATGTTAAATACGCTCCCATGAATAGCAGTTTTGATCTTGTGAAATTAATTGCTCCGTATCGGGCTTGAGATGTGTCAGAATGAGCTGCTCGCTGATTGTATTTCATGCGCAGACACTGGAACACAGGATGATGAAAATATATTTACCTCCAAACAGGTTAAATGTCCAAAACACTTGGAAGATCATATTTAATTCTCTGCATCACATTTAATTCTGGATAACGTGAGTGAATCTGGTTTTGAGGCTGAGCTGTCGAGACAATACAATCATCACGTGTCATTCACATGAGACTGTTTTAGGTTAATGTGCCGAGGCATTCTTCCATGACGGATTAACCAAAACTTCTGCAGAAACAATAATCGGTGTGTCTTGCAACCTTTCCTCACACCTAAACGACTGACTAGGTCACATTTATCACCGCTCCGTTGCAGCGTAACGGCCGTGTGGTCATGTTTTGTCTTACCTGTTTCTGTCGCCACAACACAGCTGCACAATATCTTGTTTTATTTTCAATAACACGGCTGGAATATTTCCCAGTGTGTCGTGAATAATATTCATAAGTCGCACGCCTACAAATATTGAAACCAGTAATCTTTTGCTTGGCGGCCATCTTGCCGAGCTGTGACATCATCACCACCCCTCAAACCACATCTGAACATGATATGACACGTGTTGTAGAAATGTTGATTTGTGTGAAACGTACACATTTTACTTGTCTGTGATTTTTACAAATGTGTCCAGTGTCAACGTTTGAATCTGGTGACTGGGCTGGAAATGCACAGCCTGCCATGTAAATGCACACAACCTCATTCATAGCAGGAACCCTGTTCACTTACAGGGTGGCACAATCTGTCGCGCACAATCCCAGCTGTAAAATGTGATTTTCCTTTGTCCTTCTGAGTGCTGATATATTTCAACTGACATCTTGAGAAAACTTAATTAACGCTGGAAGTATGGCACTACTGATTTCACGGTATCCAAGAGAAAGAGGTCCGGAGGGAATTTGGGATTGCCGGTAATTTAGCTTGTCTATCAGAGCGCTTTCATCACCTCCCTCACAGCGGCATCCTGCCTCTCCTCTGAGGGTGGAAGCTGGCACTGATGAATGAGATGAAATAACATTTGGACAGTACAAAGTCGGCAGCAGGGCCTTCCCTCTCCTCTGTCCTCCTCTGGGGACGGGGGAGAATAATAACAGTGCTGGAGATAGTGAGGAAGGGAGAGAGAAAAGGAGGGAGAGGAAGAATTGCAATAGTATGATAATCTTTCAGAGAGGACAAAGAGAAAATCGAAAGCCAGGGTGACCACGGGGACGGGTGGAAAGAGCAGAGTAAGAAATGTCTCAAGACAGAATTCTTTTTAATTTATAGCCTCTGTTAAACCCTTTAAAGGGACAGTTTGACATTTTGAGATATACAGTTATTTATATTCTTACTTTACTGACAAATTTTGGCTGAGAAGAATGACGCCACTTCAGTATCAGGTTATAGTTTAGCTTAGCATAAAAGCTGGAGGAAGTGCCTGGCCAGAATAAAAATCACTATTGGCATAGTGAAGCTGAAGTGAATTCAGTGATGTCACTTGGTGGCTAAATTGCATTGTGGGTAATGTAGGCTGCAGGTTTTGAAACACTGTTAGACTCTTGGACATGTGTTTTAATGCCGTGCATTCTTCTTCCTTTTTACCCACAATGCAACTGTGCCCACTGAGCGAGGAGGCAATTCATCAGATTACCTGTTAACACACAAAGATCCAAACATGTCAGGCTGAACAGTAAAATGCAAGATGGTAGAAGACTTTAAAAACACGATGTCTTTGAATAATTCACCCGGTGGAAATGTCGTACAAACAACCTGGTTGGAAACCGCAAGAGCTCATCACCCCCACACACACATACACACAACCCCCACACACATACACACACACACAACCCAACCCCCCACACACACACACACACACACTCACTGGATATGACAACAGAAAAACGAGCATAGAAAGAGGCGACTGCAGAAGGAGTCTAAGAAAAAGAACAAGACAGAAAGACAGACAAAGACACATATGGACTATACTTGTGTATAGTGTATAATAAAGTACATACAGACACACCTACAGTAAGAAGGATGCGAGACAGAAAGAAAGAGAGATGCCACAGCTGTGAGGATTGAACATGACACGGGGCAGGGCTGAATCCTTGGATGTGTGGAGGGAACATCCATCATGTAGCAGTCACAATGAGATTGCTTCCTCCCACCTGCGGCAGGAAAACACGATATCATGTTTCATTTACATGCAACACGTCTACCGGCATCCAGCACGTACACAGGTCCGATGGATCAGGTCTCCATTTCTATAATATCTGATGCAAAAGACATTCTGTACATGTTATTGTCAAAGATTAGAAAAATGGAAAGATGCTGTGCAGCTACAGACTGACGGAGCTGATCTCAGTGTAGAAACTGCAACAGGGAGCAAAGTGAGCTAAAAGCAATGGATGAACTGAAATAGATAAAAGGTAACAAATGCATGGTTTAGTAGATCTAAATGAAACATTTAAAGGTTGAAATAGTTAGCTAGAAGCAGGGAATAAATGAAGCTCCAGCACTTTTAAAACTTCCACCTATCCAGTGGTTTCACACTTACAAGAGACGAGGCTCTCAAACATCTGCGTGAAGTCACGTCCTGTGGACAGTTGCAGAAGTCCAGCGCCGAAACAGCTGAAACAAATCATCCACAGGCTTGTTTAGGCAACTGAGAAAGATGTGGACGGTCTCATGTCTCACGTCACGTTACAATCCTCTCACATACGGCCAGTAATAAAGTTATTAACGTTATTAAAGTTGTTAATTGCTGCAAATTCTTACATAGAGCCCGTTTAACTCAAAGAATGAGGTAAGGAGGGCAACTGCAGCTTCATCCACACAACATGAAGAACAAACAGCACCAGTTTTATCATGGTGAATATTTTAAAAGGTTTTTAGCTTCAACAAATCATCTGTATTTATTTTGCCCCTGTGATCGTGTCAGAAACATGAAAGCACGACCCGTTCGCACTTTATTGTTCCTCCAGGTGCAGTTTTATTGATGCTCCATTAACGCGAGCGTCACATCCTCAGTTAGCTGCTGGAGGAAAAAAAGAAAAAAAGAAAAAAGGATTCAGATATAATGAGTCATCTTCCAAATATGCACCGCTGAGGAACAGTTTGTGCTGCATGAAGCACACCGTGTCAACCACCAGCTGTTAATGCATTAAATATCACCCACTCAACAAGCCTATATAAAGTGTGTGAAAGGAGCTGGAGAGAAAAGGACTGGAGAGAGCACCAAAGGGAAGGTGGGGAGACAGATGAGCCGAGGTGAAAAATAGGTTCGGTGGAACAAGGAGGTGGACAGGGAGATGCAAAACGTACCACACCGGAGGACGGGAGAGGGAGAGCAGGCGGTATGAAGATAGAGTTTCAAAGATGAAGCAAAGGAGATGATCAGAGAAAATACAGAAAAAATAATGCAACAGATATTAATGAATAAGAAGGAAAACCCACCAGAGATTCAGTTTCTCTTGTCTCCAAAACTGAAAACCTTTATTCCACCAGGTTGTGCTGTTGCACTTCAATCCCTGTCAGCGAGGAGACAGTCTTGACCTCAAGTGAAGAGGAGGAGGAGGAGGAGGAGGAGGAGGAGGTGGTGGAGGTGGTGGAGGCGTAGTTCACGCCATAATTTTCAAAAAAGATTTAACATAGGCAGTGAATCAGAAAAAAAACAACACGTCCGGGGGAGGTTACAGGACACGGCTGCAATTAAAAGCAGACAGCACCCGGCGAGAGACGGCGATACATCTGAATCAACAGGTCAGAGAGACGATATATCAGAACAGGCAAATGCTGACAAAGCAGCGGATGCATGAAGAAGAATATAACACAGAGTGAGTGCATTTGGTGGATTTAGGACGGCGCTGTAATTAAACGCAGGGAGTCTGATGACACTGTTTGATAAAGTGAAACAGATGTAACATGTTTAAGACGTATGACTCTCAGGAGGGTGTTTCAGGCGCACGTCTCAGCATGATGTTCTGCTGGTAGTCAGTCGGTGGTTTTCATCAAAGTTTAATTTTCCTAACAGAGAAACAAGCCTGATTTGACAAGCTTACCCAGATTACTAATTTATCACACAGCACAAAACTAGTGCCACTCCCAGCACAGGAACTCTGCACGGTCAGAGCTGAAAATCTATTTGTCTGCTGCAACACAGCGACTGTAACGTGGTCTATTAAATATCAGTGATTTAACGAGCTGAGTGACAGAGATAGAGGAGACGTTTAAAGCACCTCCCTGACTCCAGAGCCCGGGACAAACCCAAGCTTGTTAATTACATCTTGCGATGTCGCATCGAACCATCTCTGTCTCCTCTCCTGTCTGCTCTCACAGACACCTTGCATACATTTGTGAACATAATGTGCTTGCGTCCCTCTTTACAGAATGCTAATGAAGGAACATATGCTTTAAAATGCAACACGTATACAGAATAATAATCTGTGGGCTTAATGCTTTTGGAAAACACCTTGTTGTGATGCGATGGTGACTTCAGTTCGATGCCCTCTGACCAAATACAGACGACAACATGCAGAAGATCTTCTGAATGTAGCTTCACTTTTCAGAGTGACACCAACAGTAAACGGTGACGGTGTTACTGTCAGTGTCTAATCTGAAAAAGCTGCAGTCTTACAAGAAACAATCTATCCGAGAACAATATTTCTCCACCATCACTTTCCTCTCGAGCTGCAGCTCTTATTCCTGCTCTCTCCGCCTACACACGAATCCTTCAGGAGCTGAATACAAGTCTAGCATGTTCTCTGGGGGCGGTTGAAGAGTATTGTGGGAGATGTAGGAAATCGTAGAGGAGACGGACTGATGCAACCACAAGACTGGATTAATCTGTAAAAAGCAAACATGTTATCATGCTTTTGTGCAGAAACACAGGCTGACGCAGGTTCATTTCACTGTTCCAGGTGCATTCTTCTGCCTCTCTATGTTAACCTTAGTAATAACAGGCTAGTTTTGCTGAGACGAATAGTTTGACATTTTTGGAAATTTACTTATTTGCTTTCTTGTCCAGATAAAGGAGCCATTTTACATTGTGTTGATTCTGGCATCCCCTGTGGACAAAAGCAGTACGAGCACCAGCAGCTCCTGCAGCAAGGAGCCCGACGTGGCTCTTGAATCTGATGTGGAGATAGAACTTGCTCTCAAGTTTTAATGTCGAATATGAAACTACAGCCAGCTGGCTTACAGCACACAGATAATAGAACCTCTTCAGCTCACTGGTTAAAACTTTCTGCCACACCTTATACAAAAGGTAAAGAGTCAGGATATTTCCAATCTTCTGCCAGAGGTTTTGATGCTCTGAGACACACTTTTCCTGTGAGGTTAAGATAGTGTGATGTGGAAGAGAGAGGTGCATGCTGGTTCTGAATAAAAGTGAACTCGGTTATGTAATTTGACCCTCTGAATTGGCCGGCTTATCAACATGTTCAACACCAGCAGCAGCAGCAGCAGCAGCAGCAGCAGCGTCCCTCTGACACACAGCTCATTAAAATAAGGTACTTCAAATCCCTTAACCTCCGACTGCTGCAGTTTGTGTCAGAAACTGTTCCCCCTCTCAGGAACATAACCCAAATCTGAACACACAGCCATGACACACACATATACAACTAATGTCTGTTGCAAATAAATGTCCATAAACCTGCTTAGAAACGACGCAGACTATGCTTTTTAAGGTTTCCTGTAGTATCAGAGTAATCCAGTGATAGTTGCCTGTATGTCTGTATGCAAACAGAAACCGTCGATAGCTAATGTGTTCACTCAATCACTCCATCTCCTCCACCGATGAGAAATCAGGTGACATTTCGCGACAACTTTCACTAATATTAACTTTGTTTCTGTTTTATGTTCGGTCTAAATCATTCTGCTCTGCGATTCCGACATCATGAAACATTGTTGTTGTAATTTAATTTGATTGCTGGTGTTTTTCTGAGTGTCTGCATCTGCACCAAGTCTAATAACGTACCTCAACTGGTGGAAAATAACGAAATTGAGTTATTGCATGAAATAAGTCGTTTTAAAAAAGGGAATTATCTGAAATGACCGAATAAATTATTGGCTGCTAGCAAACATTTGCATACTGTGCATCACTAATTCATGCTATTTCACGCTGGGCTACCACTTTATGCTGATTATGATGCTTAATGCTGGGCAAACTACTCAATTCAGTCCATCCAAAAGCCAATTTAAAGGTAAAACAAACGGCACTGCGTCACAGCTGAACCTGGGTAATGATCGGCCCACAGAGAGGCTGAGAGGCTGCTACACCACACGGCCACCACGCTGCGCCTGCACACACTCAAACACACTTCCCTCCTGGACTCTGATGACTTCACTCGCTGCTCTCACATATTATTCCCCCTGCTGGATACTCTGAGTCGCCCGACCACCTGCCGGCAACAGCCCAGGCTGGAGACACGGGGAGCTGAATCAAGGTGTAGAGAAAGTGCAGAGTTGTCGTCTCCAGGGACAGTGAGCTGATACGATCAACTCCTCCTGTCAATCACCTGGCACACACTCAAACACACACTCATGCACACACACGCACACACACACACACACTACCTAGAGGTCAGTGAGTGGACTGGCTGAGAAGTGGTCGCCTCACCCAAGCATGATGCTGATTAAATTAACTCCCGCGGTCACACACTCCCTCCCACAAGACAGAGAGAGAGAGAAGTGCAGAACTGGGAGTGACAGCAGAGACGGTGATGGAGTCAGAGAGAAGCTTAATCATTTTAAGGATAAACTGTATGAGCTCCTCAGCCACATCAGACGCGTCCAGCCAGCGACGGCCAATCAGCGCAAAGTAATGTGACATTTGTGAGGAAGCTGGAGGACAAACACTTCACTGTGATTCTTCTACACCAACGATGAAAGAGGTGTTCTGGGTGGAGCTCTCTCTTTGTCCTTCCTCGTAGAGAAATCACAGTCTGTAACTGATGAACTGAAGATGTAATGAGAAGAGATGGGACACAGTTCTCCACGACACTTCTTACAGAAACAAAAGGTCCAGATATTGTTGCTGTAAACATAAAACTTCTGCTGGGAATCACTTGTGGACTCATTGATGTTAAGTTTGCAACAAAAGCTGGAAATGTGATTTTATTTGCAAAAACATAAACAGAAAAACACAAACAGAGCCAAATGTGAAATTCATTGTCTAAACCAAAGAAGTGCAGTAATCGCATATAAACTCTTTTCATATTATCGACATATTACGAGCTGCAACAGATTCACAGATTCATGAACCGTTGAGAGTTTGTGAATGTGAAACGTCATCATGACACCTGGAAGCTGCCACTCACGCAACTTTGAGTGAATCATTCCTGTCCACTCGTATTGAGATAAAAATGAAGTTTGAAGATGAGTGGTCTTGAAGCAGGGACGTGAGCATGATCCAGTTCAGGCATTTAAAACTACTTAGTTAGTTTGAGGAAAATACTGTCTGCAGTTTAAGCACATTACTTGTGTAACTTGGTAACCAGTTGTTTGCAGCTTGTGTCCTTCAGCTCACTGTTTTGGTTTGATTCACTCTGACGTCGCTGTCTTCAGTGAGAACAGCTCTCATAAACTCACTGTATGACTATAATGAATCTGAGGATTCATTGATATGAAACACTGTGACAAAGAGAAAGACATCGATCCAAATAATTCAACAACAAAAGAATTTGCAACACGAAGTTATACAAGTGCAGCGTTCTCCCACGAACACAGGCCGGTTCTTACTCCGGTGGCGTTTTGCTTTAAGAAAGATAAATACATGATTCATTTTCCACTGAGAGCATTATTCAAATGTTCTATGGAGTGGGTGCCAGCAAAATCAGTTAAAGTCCTAATTATATGCTGGGATTTCTGTCTCCCAGCCCACTCTCTTCTTACAGCAGCAGCAGTGACGAGCTCGACTGCAGAGCAAATGAAAGAGAAGAAGATGTGCAACAGCATCTGAGCAGCACATTATCTTCAGTCTCTTTTAAGATTTACAGACAGATACAAAGGTTCATGTGGCACAGAGCGGTCAGTTTGTACCTGGTCAAATATGGACAGTACCTGTGGGGTTCTGGTGTCATGTCACTTTGTTCCTCGGTCATTAGTCTTACTAGAATGCACTTTGAACACTCCAATGAAGAACTGTGGAAAAATCCTGCTTCTGATGTATTTTCTTGCTTTCATAACCGACAGAAAATCAAAAGAAGTCGACAACAAAAGGTTTCAGCAGCGGCTTTGTTGAGAGCCTTCTCTCGTCTCTGTGGTGGTTCTGGCTCGTGCTCTGCCGAGGCTTTCTGAGTGAATCCTCTATAATTAAAAGCGAGGCAGTTCATTTAGCGAGTCCCTTTTTTACAGGAGGTCTTTAATGCAACGCCATTAGGCTCCACCACCCACTCTGCGTGCGGTAAATACTGTATGGCGCCGCTCGATGGCTCCACTGTTGTGATTCATGTATTCATCGTCCTTTAAAACATCTCCTCTCTTCTCTCCTGCCTTCATCCTCATCACCTTCACAGTCTCCTCACTCCTCTGGCTTTCCTTGAACCTTCTGCAGCCCTCATGAGCCACATTTCTCTCCTTTGTCTCGTGTATTACCTCCAACACAGAGCGGATCAGTACCCGACTGCTTCTACAGAACATCACAGGTACTTTGATTTTTCACACCTTGTGTCTGAGAAGCTGTCGACACGAGATAATATTGCGATGTATATTTCATGCTCATGCTTCACTTCATTCTGTTATCAAGTTTCTGTCGCACGCAGGATGTTTGAGAAGCAGACGGTATCTGTTGCCCGCCAGTTATCTTATTGGAGGTAACGGACATCTTAAAAGTACTACAAGCAGTTTTTAACTGGTTCTGGAACAGTCTGAATTTAATTCTGATGCCTCCATATGAGCCACACAAGCAAAAGAGACCATCAGAGAGAATATTGACTCTTTCTATAGTCATTGCTAAGCCTGAAAATTGAAACCAGTCAGCCTGGTGGCATCTTCTACAGATCCTTCTGTGAAACTAGAGGGCAGCAGAACAACTAGATTATCATGTAACGTTGGATTCCATTAGTGAACAAACAAGCTGCTCTCAGAGGAAAATCAGGCCCCAGAACACTGTCTGAAGCAGGGGGAGGGTGGCAGGGTCCGCCACACATAAACAAAGTAAAACAGTGCAAGTTGTGTTTTTGTCCTTTAAGGTCAGTTTGATTAGGCAGAAATAAATCAGCCAACAATTTCTTCAGAACTACACAGTGAACTTAATATTTCAACAATCACAGACTTTTAGTCTTTTCTAGTTTTAGAAAAGCGCACATGCTAATGTCCCACGGCTGACTTTATGACAGCTGGCGTGCCACCTGCCATGGAGTGACGCCAAGTCAAAGATCAGATTTCCACTGTGGCCCAGCGACTCCAGGAGAGAACCAGATTCAATTAAAGCCTAATATTGTCCCTCTGAGGAGCCCCAAGCAGGTGTGCACAGCAGACAAGCGCTGGAGCCAGTTAATGTCACACACACACACACACACACACACACACACACACACACACACACACACACGAGTCATGGGTTTCAAAATTAAAGTTTGTTTGTGAAAAGTTAAGGGCTCCTGAAATAAATGAGTTATAAAAAGTCAACTGACGAGCTGTTCTGAGATCAATCAATCAATCAATCAATAAATTGATCGATAAAACACTTGAACCAAATCCAGTCGCAGACAAAGTTGAACATCGCTGACGGTTAAGTGTGTTTCTGAGAGTTGTTCTGTGTCTCGTTGGTCTTCTTCTCTTCTTTAAATGCAAGAAAAGGAGACAGCGACAGATTACGAGTGAACGCATGGCTGCATGTTCTGCCCGGATGGGACAACTTTAAATGTCAGTTTGGATCAGCACCTTGGTGCCCTTTTTACTGAATGGCACACAGACACACACTGCAGGGCATCGTGTTGTGTACAAAAATATAGACGTTGTATATCTGTGCTCTGACAGAGACAGATTTAACAGATAATAGAGCTTTAAGAGAATTTGTCTATTTTTTTCTGCTGATATAGATTTTAAGAACAGATTTAAGACTAAAGACAAAAACTGTATCTTCAATTAGGAAACAGCTTTCAGGTGTCAATGTTTGTGTTAAAACATTAACAGATTCACTGCCACACTGATCTTAAATTAATCTGTCTAATCTGTAACAGAACACGAGCCTTTGAAGCTGTGTGGTTTCATTGGTTCTGATCTGTAAACGGGTCGGCCTCACTGCAGTGATGTACGATGTTGTTCCTGTTGTTGCTCTGCACCTGTCAGTCAGTGATTCTGAGGACAGGAGTGCATCATTAGGTCCTCTCAGGTGACTGATGGGGCTCCAAACTGTTGGGCTGTCAAAGACTTCCTGTTAAAGTTGGTGCACTCGTGTTGCTCTGAAAGGTAAACTGTGATTCCAGCGGTAACCGAGAGATTAATGATTAACGGCCTTTGGTCTGGTGCTGGTCCACACACACACACACACACACACACACACACACACACACACACACACACACACACACACACAACCTGTTAGTGATGAAACACTGAGCCTGGAGGAATCTTATCACAGAGGAACGATGTCGCCTGTCATTTCTTTTGAAAAATAACCCATATCAGTGTTTTATGTTTTGTTGCTTAAATGACAGTTTGCTGAGCTGCATGAGGTAAAAACACCACTCGGTTGAGGTTAGAGGAAAGATTTAGTCAGTTTAAAGAAAACAACGTTGACTGTCACAAAGCAAAGTGAGCTGAAGCCGAGGCTTAGAAGATAATAAGCGACTGAAATAAAACATTTCAGACACAGAAGAATGGCAAAACGTAGAAAATAAATTATTATTATACAAACTATTTGTGTCGCAGCGGTGACGGTGGCTCTGTCTCGACATGAGCTTTGTTAGCCAGCATTCAGCGAAAGATCGACAGTTGTGATGAGACACAAGATGATTGGTGAAGATTAAAAACATTGAATTAATTTAGAATGATCTATTTTGCCAACAAAGCCCACGTTCCCTGTAAGAACGGCCTCCACGTTCTCAGCTGCGTTCAGATCATCAGAGAACTCGGAGCTCGCTGGCTGAAGCTGCTGCTCGGGAGACGTTATCGCTCCGGGCTTCCAAGGCAGAGCTTCCTGTCAGGCTGCGTATACATCCTGCCCACTTCTAACCTCAACCACAGCGCTAACCTTAACTATCTATAACTATCAAACATTTGATTTGTTGAGCTTGTCAGGGCCAAACACTGCCTGAGAGAAAGTACTCCGTTCAGGGAACAGCAGCTACAACAACTCAACTTGTTGCTTGCCGTAGCACGAAAACATATTGAATGTTGCCAGCAGAGTGTCAGAATGACTGATGCAGCTTCTCATATCAGAACATGTTGATACAGAAACAATTAATAACCACAAATCAAACCCTTGTTTTAATTTTTATGGCGGTAGGTGTCACTGTAGGCACAGAAACGTTGCATGATGGCTGTTTTGGCGGCAGGGATGACACGTCATACCTGGTGAGATTACATAAGGTATCATTTACCACATAGGTATTAAAGCATGCTTCAGGCTTGTGTCCCCATACACTCAATAAATACTCCACACACCCACACACACCTGTACGTCTGGCACACTCACATCCTGTTTTTTTTTCCTGTTTTCTCCTCAACACAAAACAATCCGGACAGTCATTGTTACAGCAGCTTTTTCCTCCAGGTAGCCAGCTAGAAAAATCCTCCCCCTTCCAAAATCTCATCTCTTTTCATTGCCTCTGAGCGCTGGCACACAATGAACCTGAGCTGAAGCCACGCAGGAAGATCAGCAAGAGCTAATTCTGCCTCTGTATTGGACAACTCCATTAACCATAATCCCCTTTGCCTCGCCAGAGGTGAATCCAACACACAGCTGCTATTGAGGAGGAATTAGACTTCACGTTGAGGGTTGGCAGCCAGATGTCACGAGGGGACAGGAAGTTGTTGGCGCTTTTTGAAAGAGGTGGAGAGGAAGGTGGAAGATATTAGGTGGATGCTGGTGGAAGCAAAACGATTCATGAGTGTGAACCTGACATGAGGACCTCGCGAGAAGCATTCTCAAAGCTCAAATACTGAACTTATTCAGCCATAGACGTTCAGGCGCAGTCATCCCGGTTCTTACAGAGTGTCAAGATGAACAGGGAAAATTATGCATGAAAGCACGGTGTCAGCTTAATATTCCACAAGGTGCTGTGAAGAGTATTTGAAGCTGAAGATGTCGCAGAAGGTTTGAACATTAAGAGAAAACTTAACGGATATTTTTTTTTTTGCTCAGATTGGAGCGATGTCACCGGCTTTCACATCCTTAATGCTCAAAGTTTTGTTCATCTGAATTCATGTATGTAAATCTGTCCCCGGTAAACACAATAGGGGTTATGATCGTCTCTCAATCATATAATAACTCTGAATACACACTTCTTGCCGTCTAAAGCCCTTCAAAGACGTCTGGTTTCACAGCTTCCTTCAGTCGCCACAGGTTGCTGCTGAATGTTGTGCTGTAGCTTGGAGCAGACATCTGTTCCTCACTCAACTGAGCCAATTCAGACAGCGCTAAGACAATTCATCTGCTGGTGATTCATCATTATGTCTCCATAACAACCGTAGTATTTATGTAATACTGTAATTGTCAAATGTTCAATATAAACAGGCTTTTATAATTTGGTCTTGATGCCTGAGCATATTTCTCAGTAAGTGGGACATCTTGCCTATATTTAACTTATCATTTTTTTTTTCTACAAATGGGTTCATCTGCTGAATCCTCGCCAGACGGTTCCCTCTGCAATCGGTTCTCATTCTGCCTGGTCCAAAAATTAACTCAGAGAACAATCCATGTGGGTTCGACGATGTGGAAGTCGGCGTATCAAAGCTGATAGTTAAATACGATGCTCCGGTAATTAACTCACTTCACTGCTTCATTACAACGGCTGCAAAACCACAACAACAGATTTCTTTGCTGATGCGATGTGCAAGTTGCAGGACGTATTTCAACCCAACTGCCAGAATAAATGATTTCTAAGTACATTTCTGCAAAAACTACAAATCAAAAAATTTATTTTTGCTACTTTACATTTGAAAGTGAATAGCTGGATGAGTCCTCACAAAAACACGTGTCAGCAAGCATTTGCGTTGCTGTCGTGTTTTTAGCCACCCACAGAAGCTAATGCTAACTTTGTCTGCTCTTGCTTGCAGCACAGAGACGATTGTTATTTATTTGTAAGGTGATAATAATGAGTGATGATTTCCATCGTCGCCCTAAATCTGACACACTGGAACTTCAATCTTAGATTCTTCTAAACAATCTAAAATTCCAGACACATTCAGGACTTTAGGTATAATGTTTTTCTTTTCCTCGTTTCATACATTCATTTACAGACTCGCTCAGTTTCCCCCCAGAGTGTTTGTCTGACTTTATTTATCGTCTTCTGGTTTTACAGATAACGACAGCGACAGTATCAACAGCAGGGTGAGAGCTTTTCTTATACAGACATTATGCTGCATTATTCTCTGGTACTGAGGCTACTGTCAGTGGGGAAATTGATATCTCCGCCTCCTCATGATGGATTTTTGGCTGTATTGTTGTCGAAAGCTGGAACAAAGTGTTTAGACAAGAATAGGCTCTTCTTTGTCTTTAAGAATGTGACATCTGCTGTAGATGCTCTGAACATGAGTGATGAGACATTTCATTAATCATTTTTTCATCAAAAACCTTTAAACTTTTTTGTCGGGTTCTGCTTTGTTCCACTCTAAATGGCTATTGAGGTAATAAATACATCAATCTGCTTGTCAAAAATACTGTTATTACACTTTAACAGAGGCGTATCGCTGTAACAGTCGTGGCACACATTGTGCTCGGTGCCAGAGTACAAAATGTCTGCAAGGAGACTCCGATTGTGCAGCTGCTGACAAAGCTCCACAATGAGTTAGATGAGGGGAAACCCACCGCCGCCTGATAACATGAGCCTGCAGAAATGTCTCATTGTCGGCTTCGACAAAAAGGCCGCATTGATTTGTGGTAGCAACCACACAGAGCCCAGCCCGCCCCTTCCTCCCCCGCGCTCGACAAACGACTTTATCTCCCGGTGAGTGCGAAAGCTGATTAAACATTTTCACCTGCGGCTCGCCCTCTTCCCCTCCAAAAACGGAAAAAAGTCTCATCTCAGCAGACAGGAGGGTAATTGAAGTTTCACCTTAGTTTCTTCCAGCGTGGAGTTTCACACAAGAATAAACTGCAGATAGAAGTTCATTGTCCCAGGGAGCTTATATGGACGCCGTTGACTCCTGATGATAAAAATAATGATGTGATGGGGTAAAAAATTCAGTTTTATTTATACTGCCCAATAACACAAGTCACCTTGAGGGCTTTACTGTTTGTACAGCAACACACCTCCTGTCCTCAGACCCTCGATTTGAATGAGGAAGAAAAATCAGGCTTCTTGATATGTTGCTATGTTCAGCTACACAGAGAAGACATCTTGTCAAAGTGCAAAATGGGGTTAAGGATATGATCCCTGGACAAAATGGTGTCATATGTTGTCTGTGCATGAAGCTTATTATGACCCATATACATGTTCATTATTTTGTGGTGACCTCTAGAGTCTGAATTAATTACCGCTTGAGTAAAAGACGAAGTCAGATGAAAGTATGAGAGCAAAAAGAAGAAGAAGTTCACCAAACCAACCAAATATTGCTCTCCGGGCTCGATGCCGATCCATCCTGAGAATCACATTTTTTACAGACAGCAAATTAATGAATGAAACGAATTCTGGCAAAAAAATGTCTCGTTCTTTTTCTTTTGTTGTATTTCTGTTGGATTTGATGCCTCACAGCGGGCGGAACCACTTTGTGCATGTCAAAAAAGTTATTAACATTATTATTATTATTATTATAAAAAAGGGAGTCTGGAGTCTGTTTTTGTTCAGTGGTTTGGATCAGTTGAAGCAGACGATGTGTTCACAAACACCTTCTGCTAACACGAGCTGCATTCACACGGATCCTAATATTCCATGACGGCCAAAGTAAAGAAGTCGACCCCATGTTAGCAAGACTATAGTCTATAATGTTAGAATAACTCTGTACAACATGATCTCACTTCCTTGATATTCTCCTGAAAATAGTTTGGAAAAGAAGTCACACTTTTCTCTCATCATGCCGCGATGACGCACCAAATCTTTAACTTTGCAGTCGAATGTGTGAATGACATTCAGGTTTTACATCTACGCTCGCAATAAACTTGTCAAAGAGCACAGACAGCAGAGTTTTCCCTGAATTCACTGGCCAAACATGATTAAAATTAATGATTTCGTCCCTGTTCCACACTCTGAAGCGGAGGATGGTGGTCACGCTTCCATAACGCTCGGTGGATGTGCTGTGAATGCTGATCGGGCTGGAAATTCTGCCGCTGGTCTGTATGTTGCTGCACATAGTGGCACAGAAAATGCTCACACAGCGGCTGAACTAATCCTGAACCTCGTCATTTATCTGCCAGTGTCGGCCCAGATGACTCAGTACCTTCTACAGCCGGGTGACAAAAGCAGCGTGACCTCTTCTGTCTGAGGTGTCACTCCATATAAGAGCACACATCTGAAGACATTGAAGAAATATTGTTTGGATCCTAACAGACGGTAAAGTTTTAGTTTTAACTTTGATTGTTTCTTTTACAGTAAACACAAACTAAACATTCACTCTTGATACTCTTCATGGTCAGCATTGTTCAGCCTGCTGTAATTACCGCTACATATATTCATTGTTAGTGGCAGGGTCCGCCATTCCAGCCCTGGATTCAAATTGCCTTCAAGCGCATGAGGAGCTCACAGGAAACGATGCGTGCTGCTGCGCTTAATTTCATCCCGATGATGTCAGACTCTGTTTCCTCTCAGCTGCTGATGTAAACTGTGCGTTCTGCTGCTGCTCTCTGTTAAAAAGCTATCAGTCAGTTGAAGTGGTCATCAGAAAAGCATCTGCAAAATAATAAGACAATGGTCATTCTTCTCTTTTTTGTTTGCTTGCCGAATAGTTTTTCCTTTCTCGTGCATGGAAATGATCTTGAAAATTAAAAAGGTCCAAGTCCGCACCAGCAGGAGCTCGTCTCTCCCACAGAAAACACTGCTCCTTAAACGCCTCGTCAGTAGTCCCGCCTTTAAGTCCGTGACTTTGTGACATCACGCCACATCACTGTGTCACACATTTGCATAACACATGCCGAGCAGCTGGTTTGGCATGTAGGAATTGATTGTGCACAGCTGCTCTGTTGTTGCTGTTCACAGTGCCGCGTCAGACGTGTGTGAGCTGACCAATCTGGGATTCGTAGGCGGGCTGAAAGAAGCATGTAAACTCATTCTACTAATCCAAAACAAAGTGATGAACCTGAAAATGGGCATAATATGTCTCCTTTAATGTTGTGAAATCACTTCAACGCATCAAATCCAGCTCCTCATTTATTTTTCTGTTCAATTTCCAGTTTTAAAAGTCCTAAAATCACCTGAGGTGCACTTTGTAGAGAAGAAACAAGAGCTCGGGGTCCATTATTTAGCTTTTAAAGGTGTTTCAGAGCGAATAGATGGAAGTAGTTTTATGGATAAAGGCTCAGAGGAAAATAGTAAGTGGCTCATTTTGTCTAACTAGTGTCAGGCCGACTTTTTTACTTAGTTAGTATCGAAGAAATAGTTAATTACATGATAATATCCTACAAACACAGCAGTATTCTAAAAGTATTATTTCTTTTTAATTATTTCATTTTTTCTGTCATCTGTGCCGACGTTTTTGTAAGCATGTAATTCGTAACCTGAGGCCAGGGGTCAAACCAAGGTGAGTTGAGAGGTGCTCTGACATTTAAAAAAGGATTTAAATATGAAAATGATGCTTTTTGTTAATGAGTTCAGTGAAATGCTGATAAACTCCTGCGGCTATCTCGCCTCTGCTCCCGTTTCAGTCAATGTCAACCCCCTCCTCCAGCACATCTGCTCCAGCACCTCTCATCTCACCCTGTAATATCCACCGCCGACGTGCATAGCAAGAGCAGATGGTGTGTTCACGCGCACACACACACACACACATACACACACACATACACACAGGTAGACATGGATAAACACACACACAGTCCGGATACACACCTTGTTTGTTTTCTCTTTTAAAGTGGTGGAAGTCAGGTGAGATGGGCGATGGTGAACCGGAACAAATAGTGTTGCAGGGTGAGATTAATCAGCGCACAGTGTTGGGCTGCAGGTTACACACGGCGGAGGAGGCCATTTTGAATGCCTGATTAGGTTTGATGTGTGAACTGACGGCTACGTTCGGACGTCCTGTTCCATTAGAAGTGAAGTTTACGAGGCGACAACAACAGTTCAAGGGCAAAAGCTGAACACAACGACTGCAGTGTGTGAAGTTGGTCAGATGGATGCATTGTCTCTGTGCAGCTGATGATCAGGAACAGTTACATCACAGTCTTTCTAATCTAATCAGCGTACAGTTCTTGTTGCTGGATGTGCATGTAGTTACAAACATCCCACAGATATCATATGTTAGATCTGCTTTCTAGGAAAAAAAAAAAAAAAAACGTCATGGGGATGCTGGAGGGATGTTGTGTACTAGCTCCAATAAAATGTTACTGTTTCATATTTCAGCAAATCAAACTTCACATTTGATGCTGACAGTTCATGTGTATGATCCGACTGTCAGGTTGGGAGGTGAAAGGATGTCTGAGGGATTACAGGAAGGCAAGAAGGCTCATGAAATACAGGAAATACATTTGTTGGTGAGCATTTTTGATGAGATTATAGACCAACAGGGACTTTTACATCAGATCAAGAGCCGTTTGGCAAAGTCGCTGGACTTGACTCTCCTTTACAAATGGAACTCACAGGAAAACACGTTTGTTGATGTTTAAACATCATCTGAAAACAAAATGTTTAAAGCCAAAAATAAACCTAATAACACATCCTTCACTCCTGTCCCATCAAAATGTGAACGCAAACATAAGAATCCTTCACAATAACACCGAGGTGTCGGCAGGCGCACTGCAGCTGGTCCAAAACAAAAGACACACACTCGACACATCTGTGGGATCTTCAGTCTAAAACATACGCGACGCACTGAGACGCCTTCATGGCCAAACAGGTAAGTGACTGAATGAGGGTACTGGTGGTGGTGTATGCAGATGGGGAGTGGGTGGAGAGTGATTTATTGTGATGG
>OMLP01045785.1:4943-22733 GCA_900302685.1 Spondyliosoma cantharus
GAGGCAGGTTGCTTCCCCCCCTCCTTTGTTTCTAAACTGGAGAAGGGACTCGAAATGTGCCTCCTTTTTACATCCTCAACGCGTTCTCCATTCTGGAAGATGAGACAATGGTGGTGTTTTTGTGTTTTTTTTTTTTTTTTTTTTACAACTGGCAGGATGACGCCTTCGCTCCTGTCATAACCACCCTCATCACCGTCAGAGGAGACTGACATATGAATGGATGGATGGAGTAACGAGTCAGCTGAGAAAAAAGCTGAAAGCAGCGTGTCTCTTCAGGCTTGGCTGGATTTATCAATGGGAAGTACAAGAAGCACAACTGCTAACAAGCATGTTAACAACTCTCTGCAGTGGTGGAAGGTAACAAAGGGGAGCTAAGTCCAATAATGAAGACCATCTTAACGCTCATTCAGTCACAGCTCCTGTCTCTCTGATCTGCCGACTGTACTCTTTCATGTCGTTGTCGCTTACATACTTTAAATCTGTTCTCCTCCCTGCTGTTGTCAGCTGACGTTTCAGTGCAAAATCACTGCCACCCTCCCGTACGCTCCCACCTCAACACATCCAGATCTTCAGCAAATTCATCTTCATCACGATCTGTGGGAGCCAAGTTAAGTTCATCCATGTTTGGTTCAATAAATCAGCATAGTTTGTATGTTTACTGTGTGAGTTGAAATAAAACAAGTGATTATAGAGAACAAGAGGAGTCATGGGTATTTGTTAAAAGTCAGCTTGTATTCATTTGATTTAATTCATGTTGGTGTAAGAATGACATTCTGTTAAAGAGAACGCTAAGAAAGCTTTCTGTTTTGACACTGATGTAAGTCAGTTAAAGAGAAAGAGGATTATTTTTTCGCCCCATCAGGGACAGAGACACATGGTTTTCTTACTATAGTATAGTTTGCTGATCAGGAGAACTTTACTTTTAATAATACCCTTGTATGAAGTTTTGAAAAGCAAGAAGAATGTGTGAAATAAAAACAGGTGATAACGCTTGTTCTGTTGCATCGATTTGGATAATAATTTGTTTTTAAACTGTCTATAGTGAGTCCAACATTGTTGTAGAAGTGTGATGACAGACCAGTGGACTGCTTTTCATACCTAGTGCCTACATTAACCAGACTGTACTTCGCCACTGGATGAACTCACTGGAGTTAATCTATCTATGCACCATATACTGTCATCAATAATGGTAATCCCAGAACCAGTGTCAGCTCCATGTCCCTGTGATCCGCAGAGAAAGACAGAGCAGTGTTATGATATAGATTTTATTATGTAGTAGACTGCTGCTGTTTGTGACAACAGCATGAGTGGGCGCACCCTCAGCTCTGGCTGCTCAGGCACAAGTCTGTATCGCTGCAGCTAGATAGATAACCTAGCTCTCTCACTGACTGCTGCCAAGGCTGATTGAGACAGACTGGAGCTGTGATAATGACTGCAGCTATGAGATAACTGTGACTGTGACTGTGATTGTAGTCAGGGCTGCGCTTTGGTTTGTATGATTGTTGCTGTAACATATTAGTTCTGAAGGGTTGTAACAGTAACAACATGCAGGGGTTGTGTTTGGGCAGTGAAGGCTGACATGGTTGGCATCTGTCCTATCTGACATAAGCACCATGGGTTCAAATCCTGCGTTCAGCTACCATATAGCATTAGAGATTCAGTCATAAATCGAGCTTTAGTCGAAGCAATAACCAGATTCACAACCCCAGCTTCGTCCACTACAGCCAGGCAGAGCAGCTGCAGTGTGGTCAGAGACAGTGGGTAGATAGCGTCCGAACTCTGACTTTTGAAAGGAATTATCTGAAGAAAATGTAAAGTCTCATGTAGTTTTTCCTTTCTGTGGTATTTGCAAAATGTTTCTTTTATCTGACTGTGTTGTTATAACTGTACTGGACCAATGCACTATGCAATAACTAAATAAATCTAATGCAAAAGTTATTGCAAAGTTAGTATAAAATATTGGAAGGGAACACAAAGTACTTCAGAAACAATCTTCCCGACATGACCCCTGAAGGGGTCCATACTGTACAGTAGTAGTGTTGTATCAGGATGGCAGACTGATTTTGTTTGTGTGTAAATGCACCACAATCGTTTCACTACATTTAGATTTTTTCCCCCCAGCTTTATTCAAACAGAGTAGTAAAAGCAACTTGCTACGAAACCCAAAGTTTCTGTTCTGCAGTAGGCCGGAAGCTTTGTGGTGACATCTGAGGTGTCTGGGGTATTTTCATCTCGTATTTTTACGGAGGAGTCTGAATACTCTCCCACCACTACATGTGAACAAAACCATGGACGATAATTTTTTTCATAGATTTAATACAAAATGTGATTGATGAACTTATTAATATATATTAAGATATTTTTTTTGCAGAGTTTTGTCCTAATATTGATGCCAATTTAGTAGAAAATGTTGTGTGAAGCTCTGTGTTGGTGTGGATGACATACTCTTTATGAATACAGCAATTTATAAATTCTCCAAAATCCTTCAAAGGTAAAAATACAGATGTGAAATTTCCAAATTAAAAGTGGCTACTCACTTAACCGACGTGAGTATCCAATAATTACATATTACTTTATAAGATTGCTAATATTTATGAAAACAATACATATATAGTGTTCTATTAACAAACTCAGTTCATTGTTCATATTTTGAACAGGTTAAATAGATAATAATACCATGAGATAGGTATTAATACCTTGTGTTTTCTCTTTATGAAGACCAGATGCTGCAGAATCTGGATGGGTCACTCGACTTGACTTGACACAACTTGTGAGTTGACTTGCCCTTGAAAAATGACTTGGGACCAAATTACTTGATTCACATGTCTGTTAAACAGACATCACAAGATGAACCTGAGGGGTAGGTACAATAAGTGTAAACATAATATAAATAGCACATTTTTTATGACTTTTTAGGGTTTTTACATGATCTTTGCTTTTTTTTTAAATACTGTGTTAATTCTCTAGCGAGTAGGAGAACTGTTAAGAAGCATAACATGGAAATGAGATACAAATAGCTGGAAATGGTAGACTAGTACTTGAGTAAATATACTTGGATTCTCTCCAAAGCATATGTTTGAATATTCTTAGTCTCGACAGATGTGACAGTCAGGATGAACACAGTGTGCGTGTGTGTGTGTGTGTGTGTGGATGTGCTGGAGTTTGACAGGAGATGGGCGTTGCCCGTCCAGCCAAATGCCAGTTGCTTTCACCGACACGCCTCCGAGAGGAAGACTTCCTCTCAAGCAAACTTGGGAAATTAACTATCAGTAAATTCCCGCCTACAACGCCCTCGAGCTCGGTTCTCATTCGCTATGCCTCTGTCAATCAATCATATCCCAAGCAACGTCAGCAGCAGCGCCACACCGGGGCTGAGGAGTGGGTGACGAAGAGCTATCACCACCACCAGGAAAAAATACCAGGAGCGATAAAATGCACGGACTCCAAGGGTCCATTTGACTGTCAGATTGACATTTTCGCATTTTGACGGTTTGGTCCTGGCGAGGTCTTTTTGGAGAACATTAGCTGAATACAATGAAGGTCCTGTGTCAGGCCGAGCTTTCTGTGTTTTAGGCAGTTGGATGCAATTCCAGGGATGGCTAGCTGAGCTAACCTAGCTAGCTAACAATTAGCCTGCCCATTCTGGTCACTGGGTGCCTTGGTCTGCAAGAGGAAAACTGCCCCTGATCGCAATTATAATAAAGCGGGATTGTTATTCGGATCGCAAGACGGGTTATCGACCGTCGAGTGCTTGAGACAGTGTGCCAGCCTGTGTGTTTGTTCGGTAGATGGACAGTTTGACGGGCGCTCATTGTCACTGCGCGGGCGTACAGTGTTGGTTTCGGGGCGGCTAGGCTTGTACTCGGCCGGGCAACCTGCGGAGGGATTGTACAAATGTGGCAGTGGCAGCCAGTTGTGTCCCACCGTCTCTGGGACCGAAGTTGGTAGTTTGAAATATTAGATTTTTTTTAATGAGTGTTAGGTTTACGGGCTAACCATCTTAGCGGGAAAAGGATTGGAAAGTGTTGGCACACTGAAAAATCCATAAACTTGTCACATTAGCTTGGTTATAACGTAAGCAGCATTTAGCTTACAAGCTAGTCAGCGAGTGAACCAAAGTAATTGCAGCTGTTTTGGAGAGTGCATTAAATAAAATGGGTAGTTGTCTAAGATGCTTGCGGACATGTTGCATTGTATTTTTCCTGTGATCGGCTGTCAGTCCCTGTAGCTTGAGGATTTACACGAGACTTTGACTAAGCTGTCAAGTATTTGACACTTGACAGCAGTTTCACCAACAAGGAAGGCCAGATCCTGCACCAAGCCTACCAAGCTCGATATAACTGGATATAACTTGTTGAAAAACGGACTGAAAGGGTTTCATTTATTTGATACTTTGCGTGAGGTTCAGCCCGGCGTCCTTTGTCAGACGGGCTTTTTAGCTCATGCGGTGATGACTTTAGACTCCATGATGGCTTGTTGCCTGAGTGAGGAGGCGAAGGAGTCCAAACGAATCAACGCTGAGATCGAGAAACAACTCCGGCGAGACAAGAGAGATGCGAGAAGGGAGCTGAAGCTTCTTCTGCTGGGTAAGCTTGCATCATTTAAAAGCATTCGCAGACACTTCATCTCTACTCTGATGCACACACAAACCAGTCAGTGCCAAACCCCATTGATTTGACTGAACTGTAAAGGTTTGACATGCAAAGCACTGCAGCCACAACTGCACAATCTAACATTAACCTGGTCACCGCAGCCTTTGCCTATGATGGGATATGCAAATCAGAACTCTGATGTGGTTCAAATGGTACTACAGCAGCCAGGCTCTTGGCTCCCAGGAATTCGGCATTGAATGTCAGGTTGATGACAAGTTATATGACCACCCACAAGATGACAGAGACAGGAGACTGTCATCACCACATGATCTTAATCATCATCCTCTGATTTCAGGCTTCATTTGGCTGTGGTGTGCATTTGCTGCCACTCACAAAACACAAATATTTAGTTTTTAATAAGCAAATACAGGCAAGTACCCAAAGTAGTCAAGTTGTCATCGCTGCGGTAGCGTCTTGCTACACTATCCACGCATTTCTTTAAAATGCCCAAGTAACACATCTTCCCTTTCCTTATTTTGTAACATTACTCTGGACAGCAATGTATAGGATATCGGGGATTAACCTTTGCAGATCTCAGCTGCTCCAAGTGTAGTGGCAAACTTCAACTTCGGCTTAAGTGGATCAAGAAAATTATAATTATTGTTATTGTTATTGTTATTATTATTATTGTTATAATTATTGAATTTTGAGTGTCTGGGTTACCTGTAGACCTAGTTGGCATTTTGTTGCCAGGTGATAAATTAAATAATCCTGACTACCTATTAAAAACAACCCAAAATGTTTTTCTTTGTTTGCTACTTATGTAACTGGTTTGTTATGTTTAAACACAGTTCTCATTTGACCACATCATCACCATTTTAAATTTTGCCGGATGGAACTCTTTCTTTTCTATCATCTATTTTGGCAATTGTTGTAACCAGTGGCTTCCATGTGTAATCTGATTCATTTTAAGATCATCATTCATATAAATGAGGACACGTCTAATATCTTTGATGCAACACCCTATTCTGTTGTCACTGTCAGCAGGCAGCAGCATATACTCAGTTGCCACCGCAGTAATGGCGGAGACGACAGATGGCGAACATTCAAAACGGTTTCAGGATTTGCTACAGGCGCACACCTATGGATGAAAAAGAATTGTAACACAACCTTACTAGTCTGTTGCTGTATTTTACTTTTCTGTTTAAGGTCGTAGAAATCTACTTAGCCTCTGAATTTAAAAGTAATATTTGTTTATTAGTAGTGAGTCAGAACTATAGGACTTGCTCTGGCTTATAGATTAGCCAGTATGAGTTTGGCCAGGTAAAGCTTTTCATGATGAGCTGTCAGCAGTTCCCTCTAATTAAAAGCCTTACTGTAGTCGTCTTCTTCATTACTGTAGTTTTATCAGCCTGTAAAACATGGCTTAAATAATTAAAAAGAGTTGGGTTTTAATTAAGCCTGCTACAAGGGAGACAGCATTCTCTTGGTGTCTGGTCTAGAAAAGGGCTCGACTGAGGTGGCCCTCCCTGGAAAATAACTGCTCTCCAGAGAATAGACTGCCATTCAGACTAATTTTCACTTTTAAAGAGGAGTAGCAGAGCCATTGTGCATTTGATTTGATGTTGTGTTGATGTGGAAAGGTTTTCTTTTGCCTTTTCTGCACCACAGTTATGTTTAGGGTTAGCTGCAAAACAGCCTCACTAGAACTAGCAGGGATTCAGTATCATGCTATAAGGACATTTAAAGTGAAACTCTCGCCAAAATGCAAACTAGGGTCTTTTTGTGAATGTACCCGAATGTACTCAAACGTTCGTTTAAAAGCATAATTATGACAAAAGCTAGTTTTGTTTTTGGGTCAAAATCATTTTCAATGGGAGTGCTACGGGCACAGCTATATTAGCTATCTAACTAACACTAAGAAGGCTCGACACAACATGAAACTTTGCTCGTAGTATCACCAGGGTCTCTACACATGAACTCGAGCATTGAGAGCATTGTTTGTGTACACAGAGTTTACTAAAAAGAACGTTTTTGAACCCTTAGCAGCTGCTTGTTCCGCTTGCCACCGTCCTAAGTATCGAAATACAGTCAACCTTAAAAGTGCCGCTTTCGTCGTAATTATGCTTTTTAAACGAATGTTTGACTCGGGTACATTCACAGAAAGACCATAGGTTTTTTTTTTTCATTTTGGCAAGAGTTTAATTTTAAGCATCTCCATGGTTTATTGTCTCATGTGACTGAACCCTTTTTGGTTTTAAAGATGCACCCACTCACAGCTGCAACAACTTCCAACATTGAACAGAACAGTAGTTTATAAGAAACAACAGTTTTTTTTCTCCCTGCTCTTACACAATTAATGTTTATGATATGTCAGAACGTTCGTCAGGGGAGCTTTACATGCTTTGCAGATAGATCCATTTAGAAAATATATTCACAAAAAACATTTTAAAATGGATTTCAGTGGAACAATTATTAGTCGGGGTGGTGGGATGGGACAGGAAGACATCTCCATAACTGGCCATCAACCCCATTTTAGATTTAGCCACGTCCTGCACATTAAATGGCTCAGAATGTGGTTAAAGTAATCTAACAAGATGATGAAGGTGTCAGTCCTTCTGTCTGTCATGCCTGATCTTACTCCTTTTAGTTTTAAATCCATCAGTCAGTGGTTTGTGGAAGCTTTAATGAACCAGCAATACACTGAAATTCTCCCATTTTAAAAAGTCACTTAGAAGGCAGCTTCAGTGATTTCTTGATGTATGTTAATACAGAATGCACAACGAGCTGTTCTAGCATTAATGTGATTCTAATCAGCTCTGTATGGTATGTGTGAGTGAGAGAGCATTAAACTGTATGGGTGGGGAAGTGGTGTGATGAGAAACTGTCAGGATGCGCAAAACTGTATTCATAAATGCATTTCGTCTGTGATTTTTAAACCTTTGTGCAATTAAAATTGAGAATGTGAGCTGCATATCTTTACATATTTTGTAACAAGTATATTTATTAGGTTTAGGTCAAAGTCTGTATTCTGTGTTTTACCTACAGTACAGAATAACTTTTTCCTGAGGGACAAGAAGAGTAAAAAAAAAGTAGTAAAGTAAAATGTGGAAACGGCCAAAGTGCATTATTTTATAGTGATTACCAAGCTGCTTCAGGTGCATTACTTGCCAGCTAGCTAACGTTACAATTTTGTTGCTCAGTTTTGTTTGTCCCTTTTTTAATGGGATATGAAAACTGAAATTTATCTTCAGTCCAGCAGCGAAACTAATGAAGCCGTGTTGCTTTTATTTGATGACTTTGTTGATAGCATGAAGTTGTTAACAAATTGCGAGGGCCCGTGCTTTTCTGTCTCCATCAGATAAATGGCAAATGGCATTGTGATAATACCAGAATTGCTACAGTAATGCAAGAGAAATCACCACTGCTGAAGACACCATGTTGGAAATGTCTGATCACGTTTGTTAATGCCATCAACCACTGCTTCTTGTAACTCTGTTCTGAGGGGCGAGGGGTCACTCGAAAGCAAGTGGCAGGGGTAAAAAACGGAAATGGGATTGTGTCAAACATGTGTAAAGTTTAAATGAGCGATTTGATTGGAGGACTGTTTTACTGCTGCAGCCAGACTGATACCTGATATCTGAAGACACTAATATTGATGTTTAAAAGATAAAATGGATAAGATTCAGAATTCTCATTGGGCTGTAGATACCATTAATCATTTGGCTGGTGAACGAGTCAAAGTACCTTATGAATGTTGATAACCATCAGTTTCAAGGTCACCAAGACCTCAGTTATTGTATGATTAACCAGATATATCTACAGTAAGCCTAGCTATGTAACTAATGCAACAGAGATAGCAAACTACTGGAGTCTGTTGATATTTTGACATAATATGACGTCTCAGAGTCACCAAAGCACTTCTCTACTTATAAATGGCCTTGCTTGTGAGTTCATGGCTGGCAACACACAAAAGGCATCTGTTGGTTTAGTTGTTCCCCATATTGCCAAACATTGATTAGAAATATAAAAGTGTTGTTGGCGGAGGAGAAACGTATTGTTATTGTCCTGCTTTTCCTGCTCACAGATGAGATGCTGGGATGGTGGTGACTCATCGAAAGAGATTGATTTGGAAGAGATCCCTTCTCTGTCCAAGCAACCCATTTTTTTCTTCATGAAAATGCCCAAGTACAAATTGCAGGAGCCATTTTTGTTTCAGCTTGTGGTGGGAGTCTGCTGTCACATTATTTAAGCTTGTGTGTAAAGGATCTAAGCACTATCCAGCTACAATGTGAGTTGTAGTGCACTCTGGTTGTCTCACTTCATTTGGAACCTATTATGGACTTCTTTGATCCTTTTATAGACCTGTATGCATACTGTAGCTTTTGATTATGTTTTTGGCTGCATATATATCATGTCTTCAGACTTTTGTCTAGAATGGCTTATGACTTCTTAATTTCAATGTTGGATTTTATATTTTTGTCACTGATTTTGGGGGAGAAATAACAATCTTGAATGCAGTTATGTTGATTTGCTTGCTTATGTTGCTAGTAGAGCAGAAACATTGCAGCTGTGACCAAATATTTCAGTTTTCAGCTGGAAATATTCAACCTTCACACTGCTGACTCACAATTGTTGACTGCGCTGTTTTTAATTGCATATAAGGCTAAAAATCTTTTATTTGAATGTGTATAGTTGTCTGAACTACTTATCTGCGACCTACAAGCAGCATTGTGGGTTTTCGTCAAACGTTTGAAGCGGAGGCAATTATTCCAGCTGTTTATCAGCAACAGACTGGCTTTCCTCAGTGGTGTGGTTAGCTAGGGTCAAAGGAGTGCTCTGCCGCCTGCTCTGTAGCTAATGAAAGTCACAAGTAAGTAAATGTGTGTAGCCGGAGCCCAGGGAGCTGCAGTAACAACACCAGTTGGTGAGCTTTCCTCAGTGTATTTTTTTTCTCAAAATGTGAAATGACTAAAGGTTTTATATGTGCAACTGTCTCAAACTGCTGAGGCTGATTTTAACATTGGTATTTTACCTAAATAAAATTGGCAGATGCACACTAGAATATACAGGGGATCTGATAAGTGAAGTTCCTGTGATATAATACTGGTCAGTAAAACGGCTTCGTTTCCCCTTGATCTTGAATTTGATAAGTTTCTATGAAAAGCGTTTTCATTTTCTCCTTATGACGACAGAGTTTCATGTTCTTGTGAAAATATCTTATCAATCTACAGAGTTACACAGGAGTGAGTCCTAAAAGCTAGAAATAAATGAGCATTTTTGCCCTGCTAGCCCAGTTTCCTTGTCTTGAAGTCGGTGGGGTTTTTTGAATGGGTTTTGTTACATGCATGAAGTAAGGCCTGTGGTGAACACAGGCTTAAGAATGTTTTACGTTTTGTTCTACGACATAAAATCTGTCAGTCTATACAACATGTGTGAATTATAATGTGTTTACTTGCTAACAAGTGTCTAAATGAGACTCCAGGGGCTGTTGGGGAAATTAAACGTCATCACTCCGAACACAGAGACTCATCTACTCACTAGTCCATCTTTACAGCTGGATTTAAGTGACAAACTATTCAAACGAAAACTTTCAAACTCGTAGACCGATCAATTTATAGTCAAGTGTGTATACTATAGTGTAGAAAGCTGCTTAGTGGGGATGTAGAAGTCATCGGTGCATGATGTATTAAGCAAACTAACATTAGGTTTTTACTTCTAGCGATTGCATTTATACTTCTAAAATCATTACATTGTTTATCAGATTTACAGATTATCTTGCTGAACATCGTAAGTATCGTAAACTTGTGCTTGCCACAGATCTTCTTTTCTGCAGTAAATCAAAAATCCAACTGGGAAATCCAATAGGCTTTTCTTTCCGATGGAACCAGGGGGATGCTAATTACTGGGTTAGCCTACAAATGCAAGTCGTCCCTGCCGCTCTCTGTTATAACAAGAACTGTAATTATGACTGGAGGATGGTGTAATAACATAACGTGAACATCTCTTGTTATAATGAAAGTAAAAAGATGGTGATAGATAAAGAAGAGTTGATGTTGCGTATTGTGACAGTGTGCAAACAGTGACTCACAACAGTGACTTTCATTTTTCCAGTGGGGACCCACTGTTGACTGAAGGTTAAGTTTGTCACATGAATGAAAAAACCTGTAAAACTTGTACTGATGTACACTACACAAATGTGTTTCTACTTCTCCACAAAACAAAGCATGCAAATAAGGAACATTTAAATTACCCAACAGAAAAGCCATATACTTCAGTTAGGGATGTCCTGATCAGGTTTTTTTTTTTTTACCCCGATCCGAGTCCTTTTAATATTTAGTATCTGCTGATACCGAGTCCCAATCCGATACTTAGCCTGAACTAATATTTTCCTGGATATTATATCTGCATTAAGCAAAAAAGTACCTGCATCCAATCTGTTCCTTAATAGTTTTTATTTTTTTTCATTTTGTTGAAACAAAGTATATACTTTCATATGGCTCTTTCTTATTCTGCATATGCTATTGCAACATTGGCCTACCACCATCCTTGCATTAGCAGGTGAGTCTGTGATGCTGCGCTGTGACAGCAGACCCTCGTCTACAACCAGCTGAAGTGTGCGAGACGCAGCCCACGCTTGGTACCTCCATATCATCCATTGTTTTTTTCATATTCCTTACGTTGTCACGTAAAATGACGTGGACGCGTTGCTTGTCTATTTCACAGGCGTTCAGCATCTCCTCGGTTGCTTGTTTTACATGCTCTGTTGTATGAGACCCGCGAAACTAGTGCGCATACCGGCACGTTGTAACTCGAAAGTGAAGTCGGTGTAATGTAATGTCGAGATGGTAGGGCATACCAGGGATTCAAGAACTCCAGATGATGAAGAGAACCCTGATCCTATACCACGGAGATGAGCTGGTTATCCAGAGCGATTTAATTCAGTTACCTTCTCTGTAATATTTTTGGCCATGTCGCTGTCTCGAGGACATTTCTCTTTCCTTTTGAAAGTATCCGCGAGTGTTGCTTCGGTGTCTTTGCCGGTGTTGCTTGAGTGAACTCATTGTATTCTTTGAGTGTTTGTTTTTTGTATGCCGTATCAAATGGGTAGTATTAAATGCAGCTCTTTTGTTACCCCCTCGCGAAACGGTCGTATTGCAGATGTTACATGTCGCCGTTGGACTGCTTTCGCTTTCTAATTTAAGTTATTTCCACACTGCAGACATTTTATCCACAGGTTTGCCTGAGTAACGTTACGCGCGTGTCTGCGTTCTACCACAAATTGTGCTCTAATGTAAAAAAATTCCAAATTTCCTATTCCGATCAGTGGAAAAATGCCCATATCGGCCCCGATCCCGATCCTGCAGATCGGATCGGGACATCCCTAATTTCAGTGTTTTCATAACAAGCCTCTGGCAGCCTGCCATAGTCTAATTTGCTGTGCCATAGTCTCATATTGATCCAGACATGATTTTCACCTCTAATATTGGTGCTGAAGATCTCTTACATTTCGCATCTTTATTCTGCAAAGTGTCTCTCGCTCCCAGTAAGTCTACAGCCCAGCCCCCTTCTGTACATGTACACGCGCTCTCTGTCTCTTGTGCTAACATTGTATAGCCAGAGCTGTACAATGTGTAGTAGAGTAAATTGTGATTACTGGACTAATCACCAGGCAGCAGAGCCAAAGCTTAGCGTTATATTTGATTATTTTCTACATTTCATATTTTCTACACTTTCTCATTAATGATCATGTTGTTTATGAACTTAATCTTCCTCTCAAAGTGCACCAGATAGTTTCAAAATGTGAAAAGTTTTCTTCTGGGGGAGCATGCCCCAGTCCTCGCTGATGGTCTGAGGTCCACCCCCATAGTCTCACTAAATCCTATGGGAAACACTGTATTTAATGCCTAGACCAGGGATTTATCATTCAGCACTGGTTCACATGTATCGAACAATGGCCAAGAGCACTATTCACATTGCAGAAGCTGCAATTATTTGATAAAGTTAAAATATGTGATGAAAAGGCATTTTAATGCAGCCCTAATCACTTACATGGAAGAAATGTTTTTCTGTGATCATGTGATCAGTGTCAAAAGAACACTAATGCCAGGTAAAACCATTACATATACCATATGTTAATTTTTAGAGAGAAGGTCTTAATGCATGACTCAGCAGTCATTCTATGTATAGTACAGAGAACCACACCTGAAAACTTAAAGCTCCCATGTAATAGTTTTGTCATACACCCTTTTGTAGTCATGGCATGTCTGGGTATAAAGGAATAATTTTACCCACATAGGAAAATTCACTCAGTATCTTCTCACCCCCATACTGATGGAAAGTTGGGTGAAGTTGCTTAATCCACAAAACATTTCTGGAGCTTCACAGCAAAATAGCATTTCCACATTCTCCTAAACAACTGAAATAGATGGAGACTGCATACAGCTCTTCCAGCGCATTCCAAGTCTCCCAAAGGCCCTGAGATCCCAAATTAATTTGAAAAGAAGTTATTCACACCTCGACAGATGCTCAAGCTCATGAAACCACTTCAGATGGGGTGGGCTTTTAACACTTTTAGCTCAGCAACTTCAATTGCTGTTGATAATCTCTTTTCATATCCCCAAGTCCCCATCTAGTTCAGTTGTTTAGGAGAATGCTTCGTTGAAGCTCCAGAAATGTTTTGTTGAGTTTCCTGGATTTTTTTGGTGAATGGCAGAAATAGAGGGGACCCAACAGTGGCTATGAGCCAAATTCAAATCCACAACATCAGAAGGACATTCTGTACACTTGAATTAATGAATGAAGGCCATAGGCTTCAGGATATTTACCTGAACTCAAAATTAAAATGGGAGTCAGTATATACAGTATATATGCACACACACTGAGCACACACTTCATCTGTCAATGTGCACACCGCTCAAACAGGTCGGTAGTATCTGGGTTAATGAGTGTTTGTTTTTTGGCAACACCCAAGGATGTCTCATGCATGGAGCCTACGCACGCCTAGTATAGTTTCACTTAGTAAGTCCCACTGTAAGCCAAGCAGATAAGCCCCGTGCTAGCCATATTTATTTGAATCCCTGTTAGCTGCTGCCAAGGTAACAGCAGGCATGGCAGGGTTTTGTAGAAATATATATATAAAAATTGCAAATACAGATGCAGAGTACCTGCACGTAAAGATGACAAACTGACCCAAAAGAGACTTTTCTGAGAGTGTGTATATGTACAGGACCATCGTGGGCCATCATCAGGCTGCCATGTGGTATCCCATCCATTCACATAGGAACAATAGCAGAGCTGAAGGCAGAGTTGGCAGATGCCTTCCTGTATGCTTACTCCCACAACTGTATGTCTAACAGCACAGACTGACTCTCAGCCAGGGTTCATAATGCTAATCATCACCCACGTGAGCTGATTTCCCAGAAATCTCAAATTGCTAGACTCATACGGCCTGGCCTGGCACTCTGGTGTGACTGTGCCAACTAACTGCTTGTTAGTTCAGCCAAATACATTTTTGGTTTATGTTCAGAGAGTTTTCTATCCACCATGAAAGTGACATGGACTCCCAATTCAATTCTGTTTAGAAGTAAATGGTGTCAGAACAGATCAAAAACTGTCAACCAGCTATCAGTTAATACTGAATACTTTTTTTATTACACTGGCATTTCTTGACCCAACGTGACGTTGTATGGCACCTATTTTCCTTTGTTTATATTGCTAATGGTTGGGATAATAATTCTTTATTTCTATTTGCTTAACCCTACATTTTTGGCTCTGCTGCTTTTCACTGTGACATATTTCATTTATTGTAAACATTTTTAGGGTTTTTTGACAAATCTTAAAATTTAAATGGATAATTTAATTGAAAAAAATAAGAATCTGGGCTGCAACTAAAATTATTTGCATTATCAATTAATCTGCCGATTATTTTCTCAGTTAATTGTTTAGTCAAAGAAATGTGAAATTGGTGAAAAAATGCCATTCAAAGTTTTCTTCAAGCTCACTGTGGTGTCTTTATTTTTAATGTTTGATATATCAAGCATATTAAATTAATGGTCATATGTGACAATGGAAATAAGCAATCCTCACAATTGAGAAGCTCAAACTAGGAATATCTGGGATTTTGGTCTGGAAACAAAATACTAAAAAGATGAATAAATTATCAAAATGGACTCTGGTCTGTGTCGATTGACTAAATTTTGCGCTGGAGTTAATATATATCACCTGCAATTCTTATTTTTGTCTGAATCACTGGTAACAGTGATTACTGATGTAGTCCAAAGGTGCCCTTAAAAATTATTTTGATGACTTTATGGCTTTCTGTATAACTTTTTTTCCAGGTTTACTCCCTTCTTGTGCAAGATCAGCATCTCGCTGGCTTTTCTTTGCAAAATTTCATTGTATGTTTGTTTTCATGAAGGCAAATATACTGATCAGCCACAACATTATAATCACTGACAGGTGATATGAATAACAATGATCTTGTCACAATGCGATGTTCTGCTGAGAATCCTTGGCATTCGTGTGGATGGCTCTTAACACACACCATGCATCCAAACACAATTGTGGACCAACTACACCCCCCCATTGCCATGGCAGTCCCCAATAACAGTGCCCCCACCCTGCAGGACTATGCGCCCTGACCGCAATATTGACAATATTAGGTGAAAATTATTATTAAAATAGGAGTTTTAAAGCTACAGCTGATCGGTGTATAAGTACACCTACCTAAAACTAATGCAAGCCCGGTGGAACAGTCTTGGAATAAATCCAAGAAGGTTATAATCTTATTTGTATGGATTTATTAGTGTTTTACAGTGTTATTCTAATTTTGAGGGCTGTAATTTGTGCTGCTGTTGGATTGCATTGTATTTTAATGTGTATATGTCCACCACATATATATCAACAGGTAGGGATGTCCCGATCCATCCTGCGGGATGTCCCGATCCGTCCCGATCCATCCTGCAGGATCGGGATCAGGGCTGATATGGCCATTTTTCCACTGATTGGGGATCGGCAATTTTGAACGTGGACCCAAGACGTCAGAACACAATTTGTGGCAGAACTCAGATGGGCACGTAATGTTACTCTGGCAAACCTGTGGATAAAATGTCTGCAGTGTGGAAATAACTTAAATTAGAAAGTGACAATGGCAACATGTAACATCTGCAATACGAAAGAGCTGCATTTTATACTACTCATTTGGTACGATAAAATATTACAGAGAATGTAATTAAATTGATCGTTCTGGATAACCAGCTCATCTCCATAGTAGAGGTTCAGGGTTTTCTTCGTCATCTGCAGTTTTTGAATCCCTGGTATGCCCTACCATCTCGGCATTACATTACACTGACTCCACTTTCGAGTTGCAACGTGCCGGTATGCGCACTAGTTTCGTGAGTCTCATACAGCAGAGCATGTAAAACAGGCAATCAAGGAGATGCTGAACATGTGTGAAATAGACAAGCAACACGTCCACGTCATTTTACATGACAACGTAAAGAATAAGAAAAAAGCAATGGATGATATGGAGGTACCAAGCGCGGGCTGCGCCTCGCACACACTTCAGCTGGTTGTAGACGAGGGTCTGCTGTCACAGCGCAGCATCACAGACTCACCTGCTAACACAAGGAAGGTGGTAGGCCAATGTTGCAATAGCATATGCAGAATAAGAAAGAGCCATATGAAAGTATATACTTTGTTTCAACAAAATAAAAATAAAAACTATTAAGGAACAGATTGGATGCAGGTACTTTTTTTCTTAATGCAGCTGTGTTATCCAGGAAAATATTAGTTAAGGCTAAGTATCGGATCGGGACTTATATATATTAATATTAAAGGACTCGGATTGGGATCGGGGTAAAAAAAAAACCTGATCGGGACATCCCTATCAACAGGTGTACCATGTTGTGAAAAGTACCACAGATAAACATATGAAGGATACCTGTTAATGCAAGGTTTACGTACATTTGTATTTATTAACGTAACAGAATTCCAAATCATCTTGAATTAGTTTTAATGCCCCCGCCTAATGTCATTGCGAGCCATTGCTCTGATGTATAAAAGCACTTGTTTGTCCACTTTGCGTATGTGTGATATAAGTATACCTGTACAGGATCAGCCATCCCTTCAGCTTTTTGTCCGAGTCTTATGTATGCAGTCCTAAGCCTCTGTGCCTGGTAGATGAAAAATGTAGTTTCACAGTGTGGTACGAAGGCAAGACAGGTAGGTGTTCGCAATTCTGTACTGTTTGTCTGGCGGCTCTGTTGGTTGAGCAAACTGATGTTGACACGCCCCAAGTTTCAGCAGTTATGTGGCAGTCTGGCCTGTGAAAGACTGCCCAGTGCTTCTCATGTCACCACCTGTCTGACTTGTTATTACGGATCCGTGTCGCCCCCATTAACACCATCTCGCATCACTTAATGCCCTGGTTCATGTCTGACGGTTGGGACACTAAGGCCGATGTTTTTTTTATTGTCAAGAATGAAACAAAAATATAGCTTCTACAGTTATGCAAGTATAAAAGACAGAAGAATTGTTTCAGTTTGACTTTGAACCTAAAGACCTGGGCCCGTATTCATAAAGAATCTTGAGGCTAAAAATAGCTCCTAACAGTCGAATTTATGAGCAACTCTTAAAAATAATGGGCGTGTCAGTCGTAACATTAGGACTCCTAATTTTTCAAAATAAGAGTTATTCACAAAACATTTTAAGCCTAAAAGTAGCACCTAAGTCTGGGAGATCTTAGAAGTAGTCCAGAGGACTCCTAACTCACTAAGATCTAGTCACAAAAAGTTCTAAAATGGCTGCAGTCAATCCACGACCGAATGTTTTGGAGACGCTAAATGACAGAGAATTATTAAAACGATATCGGATGGACCACGAAGAGATTGAAGTTGTGGTTGAGTTTGTGAGGGACGCAATAACGTCCCTGACCAACCGAAACAATCCAATAACGCTGGAGTCCAAATGTTTGGCGACACTCCGGTATTTGGTCACGGGAAAATACAGCTCTGCAAAGCAGATAATTTAGGGCTATCGCAGTCGTCAGTAATCTACCAAACCATCAACGCGTTCTGTAGGCCCTACATAATCCATCAGTTTATCCGGTTTCCTTTAGACAATCGCCAACAAAGAATCAAAGCCAAATTCATGGAAATTGCAGGTATACCCGGTGTGATCGGTGCCATTGATGGGA